>JAQIBA010000109.1:0-183315 GCA_028293925.1 Brueelia nebulosa
AACAAGTTTGAAAAAGTTTGAAAAAGTTTGAAAAAGTTAGTTTTACGAATAACTCCAATCAACGGCGTCCTCTGAGGTTCCAAGGGGTTTTTTCCGTTTCTCTACATCCTAAAGAATAGATATATGTGCATTTTGTTTGAATTAATTGCAATTGGATTTTATTACATTTAAGGGTACAGGAACAAGTTTGAAAAAGTTTGAAAAAGTTAGTTTTACGAATAACTTGAAACAATGGCGTCCTCTGAGCTCAGGAGGGGTTTTTTCCGTTTCTCTACTTCCTAAAGAATAGGTCCATGTGCGTTTTGTTTTATTCTGAGGGATTTCGATATTGGGAAATCGAATCGGTGAAATGGGTTGAAATTTTTTTTTCTCTGGTGTAAAGTTTAAATCGAGGAAAATCGAAAGTCGTCGGAGTTTAATGCGAGCAACACAGATCGAAAGAGAATCTTCGAAAACATCACATCATCGTAGAAAAGGAAATGGGTAATAAATAAACTCGATTCAAAACTTTTGAAACACTTTATTTTAAAGAACACGACACGAAGTGACAATGCATTTTAAAAAGATAACCCAGCCATTGAATCACTCTGTGGAGCTCTCGGAGGGGGACTTCTCTTCTTTCTCCTCGAGTTTCGTGGAAGGAAATTCGTGTGTGTGAGTTTCTAAAATGTTCTTTTATATCAATGTTAATTAAAATTGCAAGTTCTCCAAATTGGGTGCTTTCATATAATCATAATTTAATTAAAAAAGAACTAATCCTACACTCTTTTACTTTACGATCATGGCTAAATATCTAAACTAACCGCCATTTCAGAATTTGAAATCGTTGCCATTCACACTCTCTCAAGCCCCGGCCGAATCCCTTCAGTTTTAATTACATATTCGGGGCGACACTTTCATTACTGCTATTAATTCAAATATATAATGTGGAAAAAAATATTAATTTTCGAATTATTAAAAAAACGTGTCCGGATCGGTGTTCTCGTCGGAGGAAATTTATAAAGCCGCTACAACATCTCATTTGTCGAAGTATTTAAACGCGTTCGGGAACCTGTTCGCCGTGAAGTCCGGGTCCTTCCTCAGGTCCGCGCTCACCACCAGCCTTTCCTGCTCCTTGTACGCCTCCTGCAGCACGTCGTCTTTCCCCGCCTCCGCTATCACCCGCTCCGCCACCGTCGAACTCACCCCCGCCGCTGTTATGGCGTGGCGCACTCCGTCTGCACAACAAAACACCACAATCACGACATGGCCGAGTCAGAGGAACCGCGAGTCGACCTACCCGAAATGACCTGAGAAAGGTTTCCCTGAGGCTTAGACGAGGTGATGAGCTTGCGGCGCTTGGGCGGGAGGCCCGAGAGGTAAGCATCGCTGAAGGGTTTCTGCGAGGTCTGGCGACGCTGCCGCTGAGTGTCTCTGGCGATTATGGGCACCCATTCCTGGAAGAGAGGCGAGGGGTGAGCGGGTGGTGGATGGAAGGGGGCGAGGGAGCGAGGGGGCGTTACCGAAGGGAGGGCGTTGTGCCAGGTCTCCGATCCGATGAGGACGTCGGGCAGGTTGTCGGCATCGAGGGCGTCGACTAGGGAGTCCGTGAGGGGCTCTTCGACCTTCTCTGGAGAGTTCATGGGTTCCGGTTGCATCCAGACGGCTCTGTTCTGGGACGTGTCCGTCTCCATTGGCTGGAATGAGAAACGATGACTGTTAAAAAACGGCTCATCTCTCTCGAAATGTTAGATAACACCGTGTTATAACATGATATTAAAATCAACATTTCAACGAATAAATAACAAACATAAATGTTTGTTATTTATTCATGGCTATTTAATTTTAATTTGTTTATTTATTGTATAATTATTTATTAATTTGCAGTAGAAAAGGAATTGTATTGTATCGTTTACAAAATTTCAATGTAAGCCCTCATATAATTGTTACGTTTTTAATATTATAAAATTAAAATATGTAAAATTTAATTAAAACAAAATTGAGATTGAATTAAAACAAAATGTTATACTTCAAAAAATTAGTTTTGTTTCGATATTGTATAACAATAATAAATTGTTCTTTACAATAGTGCTGAAGATGTCCCCTACGAAAAGCGGACGAAACACCCAGTCAAGACTGACAATTAGACGCGGGTCTAGCTTTCAACAAAAAATTGTATTGTCTTTAAAAAGAAAGAATTACCTCGGGAGGGTTTCCCGCCGGCTCGCTTTTTTCCGCAGTCGAATTGGGAATGCGATAAACTAAATAATGCTGTATCTCTTCCAGGGGAACGTTCAGCATCGCCGTCACGTACCGCATGTTGTCCACCGAATTGATCTCCGTCCACTGCTGAATGTACTCGGGAATGTCCCGGGTGAAGAGACGCTGCAAATGCGACATTCCTCCTCATTCTCCCCTCAACCAAACGCTCAACCTCGCCAGGATACTCACGACGCAGCTCTCCACGATCGCGTCGAACCCCTGGACGCCGTCCTGGCAGCAGTGAATTATGATGGCCATCAGCTGGCGGAGGTAGTTGCTCACGCGTCGCGTCATGGCCGTCCCGAAGTTCTCCGACTGGTCGGGGGGAGTTTCTACGACTAATGCGACTATTTCAGGTATCTGGGACTGATTGAAATTGTTTACTGTGGCCACTAGATCGACGGACTCTCTCAGTCTGGCCTCTTGCTGCAACCGAAAACGTTTCCGCGATGAGTTTCCCTAAAATGTGAGTCTATCTAAAATGCTAAAAATTACCAGAACGTTGAGATAAGGTCTCAGTTCCGAGTAGATCCTCTCGCAAGCCCTGGCGATGTTCTCCTCCGTGGGAGCCTCTCCCTGCAGCAATCGCTGAGACACGAACGTCTGCAGCGCGGGGTGCAGTCGGCTGACTATTGACTCCACGACCGCCCTCTGCCCGATCGAAAGCTCCGCCATGTCCGGCCACGTCAGATTCCTAGCCTGTGCGAATGAATTGATCGCATTAATGACCGAGAAAAGTCCGCATCACCACTCACCGCCAACTCACCAGCGTCATGAAAAAATCGCTAACGATCGATTCGCCCTCGACGTAGGAATAATCGATTGCTGACAAAAACTCCGCTATCGTGCTTCCCGGTACTGTGTTTTGCCCGCCAAGTGAGTGGAAACTAGATCTCTAGGGGATGCAAAACCTCCATTTAGAACCGGGAATCAAGTTTGGGATTCGGTTACAATGAAACGGTGATTACCCGGAACAGGTCCAAGAAGTCTCTCACGGAGCCGGGGGACGTGCCCCGGGGGCCGGACATGAGCCACCCCATGGGAGGGGCGTTGGGGAGGTTCGCCTGAGTGAAGTTCCTCAGGGTGAGGGGGATGAATCCGGGTTGGCCGGTTTGATTCGGTTGCCGGGGGTTCCGAGAGGTGGATGAGTTCGGGGTCGATGACGAATGTGTCATTGCATTGTTGGAAGTTCCCTGCCTCGGTCTCACCCTTATTAGGTTGACTCGCTGCAATCAAAATCTGCCATTAGTGAAGGTTCTAGAAGAGAGATTCTTACGGGGGTTGAACTGTACCTCGGGGTTGGCATTGGAGTTGGTAGGTTCATTGGGAGTCCTCGCA
The DNA here is from genome assembly GCA_028293925.1 of Brueelia nebulosa. Classification (NCBI taxonomy): domain Eukaryota; kingdom Metazoa; phylum Arthropoda; class Insecta; order Psocodea; family Philopteridae; genus Brueelia; species Brueelia nebulosa. The sequence continues at coordinate 3,580 of JAQIBA010000109.1, forward strand.
GTTGTTCCCTGTAAATTAGATGTCCTGGCCTGGTTTCTGCTCTGGGACCTTATATGATGTGAGTTGCACGGTAGGAATGGGTCGTAAGAGTTTAGAGTCACTTCTGAAATTATTTCCAAATTATATTATTTTTTCCTGGTCCGAAGTGGGTCAAGATGTCCCTCTTCGAGTGTAAGCGGGTTTATTTTTTAAAAAGAATCCTATACCTGGAATGGCTCTCCCGACGTGGACGAAAGGCCTGGAGTGAGAAACGTTGGGCGAAGCTGCGGTGGATTCCGTCGAAGCGCTGCTGTGAGGCTGAGACGTCGCCGATGGGTTGGACATGACGTTTTCGCTTCAAACCAATTCCACAGAATGAACAACCCCTCGAAAACACCCAAACCCATACAAAAATGGCTCTCCTACCTCGGTGACTCCTGAACGTTCACGTCGTACGGAGGGGGCTGATCACTTTGAGGGGGTTGGTTCATACGTCTCATCAAATGATTTTGAAGGTGTCCGGCGACCGCCTGCACCGACTGAAGCAACTCGATGGGAGTTCGTCCAGAACCTGACGACAACGACTCAATTAGGTTTCGTTCAAATTGCGAGGATCGACCCTGTTGGACGCACCTAAGTTTCTGAGTTGTATGTTACTGCTTCTGACGTTGTTTCTCGACCTAGCTTCGTTGTCGAGAATGACCGTCGTCTCGACCGATCCCAGGGTGACGCTCTCCGGTCTGAAGTCCATGAAAACTTCCAGGTTTCCCGGAGCGGAGAGAAAAAACCCGGAGGTGTTGTTCATCCCTCCTCCGCTCTGAGACGACTGAGACCTTTCCTCTGACTGCTGGGTCGCTGTAGAAGTGAAGGAAGATGCGGAATCGTGAGTGGTCACGTTGTCTTCGCCTCCCTCCTGTAAACGCACAAGTTTCTTACAAGAAGTGCTGCCAGTCAAAGCGTTAATAATTCTATAAGATGAATAAGACTTGTACCTGTGCTGGAGTTTCGGCAGCAGTCTGGGCGTTAGCACTGCTCTCTCTCGAGGCATCCGCCCTTGGCTGGGCACCGAGGCCGTTGACATTCGCCCCAGGCTGACCGGACTCCGATCCTGATGAATTCGGATTGTTCTCGTTTGTGTGGCGATGAGTGCTCAGATTGATCTGCCCCTGCAACGATCCAACGGTGAACAACTGAAAACGTCCCATCGGGATCTCGTTTCCCGTGCGGGAAATACCTGAATGGGAAAAACGGTTTCCAAAATGGCGGACTGCTGTATCAGAACTGGCCGGCATCGCAAGGTTCGCGGTGTGTCCTCGTTGAAATCGACCATGATGTCGCTGAGGGCATGATAAGCGTGAGCAAAGTAGTGCATCGTTTCTGAGACGCCATTGAAGAGACGCTGACACTCCTCCGCGTTTGGGGAGCTCTGGAATGAGCGCAAAAAAATATGAAAAGATTCACCGGAATGAAGGGGGAACATCAAGGCGGTCCTTACGTTTTCCGTCAAGGGAGGATCGTCCACCATCAGTTGATGGCATCTTCTCAGGAGTCCTTGGAATCTTCGCTGTTGTTCTTCCAACTGCTCGATGAGAGTCGCGAACGCCGAAGTTCTCCTGAAAAGTAATTATTAATTTACGAATTTTGATTTAAATTAAGTTCCGTTTTTTTACAATTTCGCAAAATTCTTCACCCTCCCCCCAATTTCTCTTCTCTCTCCCTCTTTTCCCACTCTTTTCTGTCTCTCTTCTCATCTTCTCTTCTTTTTCTTTTCTCTCTCTCTTTCTCTCACTCTTTCTCTCACTCTTTCTCTCACTCTTTCTCTCACTCTTTCTCTCTCTCTGTCTTCTCTCTGTCTTCTCTCTGCCTTCTATCTCTCTTCTCTCTCTCTCCCATATAATTTTTCTCTATTTCACATATTTTTTCTCATCCATCCCTTATCTGTTTCCCTTACAACTTCCATATATCTTCTTTTTATTTCAATCTTTCATTTCGTCTCCCTTTCCTTCGTCTCTCTATTTTCCTATATTCAAATACCCATACCTTAATATCTTTTTATTTTTCTTAACCTACGAATTTTAACTTAAATTTTGCAGCGGCTTTCATATTTGTTATACTCTCACCCAATCTCCTACTCAATGTATTTCGTAATTCTCAAATTATTAAAATTTTAATTTTATAAAACCCAAGGTTTTTTGGAGTTAAAAAGACCCTTATTTTATTACATAATAGTATCAGATAAGAGTAAAATCTAAAAGCGGTGCTTTTGCCAAGTACAATACTTACTCAACACTGGAGCGGGGGGGTGCAATGTTGCTGCCAGACGGATTGTTATCCAAGTTGTTCGCGATGGAGTCTCCCTCGTGGCACTCGTCCACACTAACATCGCTGTTCGCGCCGATTTCCACCTCTACGGCCACGTCTTCGGGATGATTATCTGCGAAATCACAGAGGGAGAATAAGATCGTTTCAGTCGGATGAGCGTTTCCAACAGCCCAGAGCATTTCAATGAGAATGCTCGAGGCCGAGTTTGCTCTTCCTCGGTGGCATTCTTGGTCACCTGAGGAATTATCAGTCTCATCAACATCTACCGTTAACTTTTATTAATATTACCTCAAGATGTTACAGGTTACACTAAGCCAAGTCATGGCAAATCAACTACAGCACAAACCGTACACAAAAACTGCAACGATTTCTCAAACAGGTTCCCATTTATTAACATCGAATTGGGTATGAATTGCAGGTGTTCGAGTTAACAACAGCGGCCGCAGTTTAATAAAACACATCGGCGTTCAAACTTGTTCAGAAAGCACGTGACGGCCATATATAAAAAAATCCTACTTTTAAAAGAATTAAAAGAACAAGTGAAAGCAAATACCTAATTTCCTAAAGCAGGTATTTAAAATGTCAAAAACGGAAATAAAACTTAAAAAAATGGACTGCTTTTGCATCGAGTGCGAGGCCGCAAGAATCTACAAGTGGAGGGACACAAAAACGGTCCGACTACAACTTATTCACTGGAACCTATTGAAATATTAGAAAATGGTTAAGTACCATCAATGTTGAGGTTAAGATTTATATCGCTCATATTCGGATTTGAGTTATCCAGGTTGGAAAGAGGAGTGTCATTCTGACCTGAAGCACCTCTAATGGTGATGTGTGGTACGACTACAGCGTGCGCTGCAGACACCGCAGCCGCAATCGCAGCTGCGGTAGCAGCTTGTGCTGCACGCGCAATACTACCCGTTGTTTCTCCAAGAAACATATCTGCTTCTTCCCTCCCTGCAAGCAATAATAGCATTACTGCCCAAAAGGTGGACGTCACAGGCAGCGCCAAATTAAATTTTAAACTGAAATTTTCCATCGGTCAAAGCAAACGCAATCGCTTACCACTTCCCGAAGCATTCGACTGCCCGGAGTTGGACGCGCCGAGGGGCTCCTGAGACTCAGCAGAAGACGAGTGCTGACCTTCGGGGTTTTCCAGAGCCGTGATCGAAGCCCCGGCTTGGTTCAGCATCCTCTGGGCAACGAGCAATCGCCTTCTGGACTGTCGCTGGCTCGGAGGGAGCTGGATTCCTGCCGGGAGAACAACACCCGTCAGCTGTGTCCCTCTGGGGAGAGCTGTGCCATGACGAACACTACCTTGGGTTTCCATCAGGTCGGGAGGAAAGGCCAACGCTCCCAGATATGTGGAACTGCCCCCGTCGATCCTGTCGCGGTTGTTGAAGTGAGATCGTCTGCTGTTTGCTCTCTGAGCGCCTTCTGAAGAATTATTGGCATTGGCAGGTCTGGCTGGCGGAGGGGGCGGCCTTTGGACCAAGTGAATGACTTTTCCATGCACATCTGAAACCACGATAACTCTTAAGTCTTCTTCCATGCTTTAAATCCATTCAGTGGAAATTTCCCTTTGCAGCCATAATTTAACATTTCAATGGCTCATAAAAAGAGAGCAATATTTATATAAAGTGCACGCCGCTGTTTTCAATCAATTGTTGTTATCATTTTTGAGAAGGACGGACCGGACGTATCGATTATAAGAAAATTTCGGTTAATGTTAACAATTCTCTCTCGGAAAATAGTTGTGCATCGAACCGTCAGTAAAAATAAAACAGAGAATTTTTAAAAATAGACGCGGGTTTAACCTCAAAAATTTTATAGAGTTGACTAAAGAACGTCGGTAAAAGACCATTTAATAATTATTAGGCTATTTTCTACCTTAATTATTAACCAAATATGCATCAGCTTTATTCCAATTCTTTGCAAGAACTGATGTAAAAATGACATTTTAGGACAATCATATGATAAGTTGCATAGAAGAAGTAATGAAAGAGATAAATATCTATGGTAAAATTTTCTTTGTAAAAATTAAGTCAAATATATTCTTATATTACCTTAACATATACACATCTGTAAATTTTGAGAGTTAATCTGTAATGTTTTTCCATAGTGTAAATAATGGCAACCCTTAGATGCAAACAATGAGGCTGCCCAAAGAGGTTATGATCTGATCAGATAAAATACATACCACCATAATCTGTGAGCTTTTTCTCATCCTGAAGAACTTTCCCATGAAATATAAGCCTCTGGATTTCTACTGGAATCTCAATTTTTTCCAGAATGCTCTCCTTGAGCTGACGTACTGTTGTCTGGAAAATTTAAACATTCACCATTTCCCACAAATTAAAAAATTGAAATGAAAGTGATCCTGAGATTTAAAAAATTTTTTAATTCTTAAAAATTAAATCAAAGCTTTAATTTAATTATTTAAGTATAAATATTTATTCTGTATAATTAGTCAATAAAAAATATTTATGCTATTAAATTTTACTTTACTTAAAATTATTTCTATTAAATTAAAGATCATAATGCAGTCCTTTAATATAATCTTTTGTAATTAAATGAGTTAAGCATCTAAGTGTTTGATTTTGACTTCTGACCTTTTGGGAAAATGTTAAATCTATAAAATAAATTCAATGAAAAAGGACATGTTGGAACATTATGGTATATAGCTGGCCTAAACAAAAAAAAAAAGAAAAAAACAATGTTCTCAATGACCTTTGTCAAAATTAACCTCACTGGAATGATGAAATTATCTATCCATAACAACTTTTTTTACTGTTTTCTTATTTATTCACAAATAAATAATTTAAATTGTTGATTTCAAGTGAGCAATTTCAGTAGTTATCATAATAATATAAAAAGTCTTTAAATAATGCCATTAAAACTTAATGGGAAATATTTAAGACTATAGTAATAATAAGAAATTTAACAAAATATGGCAAAAATATGATTCATGAAGAAATTAATATATTCCAACCATTCCAAATTAGGAATGTTGCATATTTTGAAGTTGATGTCATTCTTTTCTGCATGAGCATTTCTTATAAAAACCTTTCAAGAAAATAAAAATGGTTTCACTACTGCATTGCCATTATGTCTTTTAGTATAATGTTAAAACATTACAAAGAGAAATTACTAAAGCTTTTGTTACTCTGTTTTAGGTTTTTTAATTTAATTAAAAATTGTTTTATATGAATTAATATTATCACAGGTGGAAACATTGCACAATAACTACATGATGTTCTTAATAATATTTATTAATTTTAAAAAAATTCATAATCACCTCATCTGGAACTGTAAATGAATGATTCTGAGAATCCAATGTTTTAACAGTTAGCTCTAACATTTTGGCTTTGGGAATTTACATAGAAACCTAAAAATAAATATATAAATTTAGTAATAAAAGCAAATCAAAAATTCAATAAATGTACACTCGGAAGCCCGGCTTTAAGATAATGCATACATAAATTGAATTTTCAAGAAAAATTTACTGAATTAAATTTATTTTATCGTGACTCTGAAAAATAGAAATTGTTGGGCTATTCATTTTCGATACGCACAACTATAAAGACGTTTCAAAAGCAAAAAATGTATCCGAAATAAGTACTAGAAATGGGAATAAAAAAAGATTTTGGCAACTTCGAAGTAAATAATGCATCATCGTGTCGCAATTAATAATCGTTGTGTAATAAAAATTTCTAACAAAAAGTAACGAATCCTTTCGTGGCAAGTGAATCATGAAAAACTACCCAGTTCCAATGAAAAAACATTTAAGATACGCACCAAAAAAAGACAAGTAATGGCGATGAACTTTATAACTATTTCATTTGAATGTAGGTTAGTAATTAACAAACGAAATTTTTAGTCAAAATCACAAGAAATGGCGATTCCAATATTTCACAGGGAAATTCTACTTCTACAGTTGCCACCCCTGTAAAATAAAACAGGGACAGGAGGGAAATTTAATTTTATAAATTATGTTTTTGATATTTCAGAAAGTATGAACGACCCTTCAACGGCTTTTAAAATTTAAAATTACTTACGTATTTGTATTACTGGTATAATTTAACGAGACAAGAACTTCAGAAAAAACGCATCTAAATTGTTTACATAAGTATTGTGTGTAAGGAAAAATTCTGTCGTATTTTTTAAGAAAAATTACTATTATTTTTCTTTATTAATTATACTTAATTTAATATGGAATATAATTTAGTTAGTTAAAACTCCCTGCCACTGTCTGTCTCTCTTTCCACTTTAATTTTTACGCTATTTCAATCAATAGTAACTACTTTTCCATCCTATAAAATTCGAGCCTGAAATTGGCTTCTTTTGACAAAAGTTTTATTTTTTTTGGAATCTTTTAAGACAATCTTAAAAGTGCTTCTTCTTCTTCAGTAGTAATGAGTTATGCATACTTAAAGCCTGCACAATCAACTTTTCAGTATGCCGGTCAAAATCCTGAAATACTTCTTTACGCTGCCCGCCTTTGTCAATTGCTAATATTTTAATTTCATGAATTTTCATCCAGCGGGGTTATCGAGTTGCGGCGCGACTTTCATCTTCAGTTTACCTTGAAGTTTACCCGGCTTTTGTAACCCGACCCCCAGATTCCATATTTTAGAGTAACTGATTTAAAATTGAAAATCAGTTATCGTGCGATGATGCACCTGTTCTAACCCGTTTCAGTTGCTTTATTATTCCTCCGGAGTATCGACTTAGCGTGGGAGTGCAAAAATGACAGAGCTTTCCCTGCACCCAATACCTAAGATCAGCACCTTACTGTAAAGCTCCTTCAGTCTGCTCACGTAATAAATAAATGAAGGTACTGCTTAAAAATTAAAATATCGTAACTTCAGAACGTGAGGAATTTTATAACTGGGAGAAAATTTTTTTTCATTTACAAATATAAACTTTTCAATTTCTTAGGGTGCCAGCACTGTTTTTGAAAGGGGACTCAAGATGGAGGACTATTGCCTTTTATTCTCTTTGTTGCCAGTCAAATTTTAAACCTCTGATTGGGTTGGGGATATTTTAAAGTTAAGTTATATTTCATCAGTATTAATCAATAGGTAGTTTTGATATTGTAAATTGATTAGTAGTTCAGTGAGTTTAAAATATTTATGAAGAAACCAAAAGTTTATTTATCACCCTACGTGGAACGTAATCAATCGTTTCTGATAAGGAAAGCCTTGATAAAAAGGAAGCCTTCATGTCGTTTGACGACATTAGTATGTCAACACGGATGCTCAAAAAACGAACGTCTTGACACTTAAGTGGAATAGGTTCTTATGTCTTTCCATTAATCACCACAGTATATAATGATATTTAAGGATATGAAACATTACATTCTGGTTATTCTGGCTGGAACATCAATATTCGCTAATGTAGTTATTGATGATATGGCTTTGCCCATGTCCTTGGAGGAGCAAGAAGAACTAAAGTAAATAAAATCTCTTGTCTCTTAACTAAAATTACTTCTTGGCTTTTCATAAAAATTGCAACTTGTTTTTCCAGAGAGGAAGCAAAGGACATGTTCTATCATGCCTACAGGGCATACATGGTGAGTTCTTCTGTGCTGGCTTGACAATTTTAATTTTCCAGGTCTTTGTCATTGTCAGTTTTATCATTTCAGGAAAATGCATATCCAGCTGATGAATTGATGCCACTTTCTTGCAAGGGTAGATGGAAGGATCCTCTTAAAAGTCGTGGGGATTTGGATGATGCTCTTGGAAAGTAAGTGATGTGTTGCACTCTTCCATGGCATGTTATTGGTGACTCCAAAGCAATACAAGAAAGAAAGAAAATGGGGATAAAGATGGAGGCATTGATTGAAGGTTTAAGATGTTCCCATAATTAATAAATTAGGCCATTGTTTACCAAATCTAGGGAATAAAAGGTTAAAATTATGTTAAATTAATTAAACTCTAAATTTATATTTGTTAAAGTTTATTTATATTAGTTCATTTTTGTGTTTGTGCCATTCATCAGGTTGAATGGAGCCTCAAAGTTGGGTTGTTTTTGTTAATTATTATAAATCCACTGTTTGACTGTTGTCAATATGTATAGTTTATGTCTGTGTATCTATTATATAGGTTTAAAAAATAATAAGAAGACATTCTCATTTTATCAGGTAAAAATTCAAAAATGTAAGAATTGTAAATTAACAAATGCTTATTTTGTGATCTTTTGTAAACCCTGTGAGGGAAAGAAAGGAATATGTAGTATACTATTATTACATGTTTCTATGATTGTCTCACAATCAGGGGTCCCTATAATTGAAAAAAAATGCTGTTTTATAAATTTTCCTTGCAATTTTTAAAACCATAATATCATATTTTAAGTTGGAATACTCATGTGATTCAACTTTGTACTGTTTTGCAATATTTTATGTGATTTTTGCATTTACTTTTCTGTTTTTTTTAGATTTGTTTATAAAAAATAAATTTATAATTGTGTTCTTACCATAATAATAGAATAAACCCATAATTAAAACTAAAATAAAAGGGGAGAAAAATAAAACAATTGAATTTTTATTACAGCTTTTCTCTCACACTCGTGGATTCCCTTGATACACTAGTGATATTAGGCGATCTCGAAGAATTCGAATCCGCAGTCAAACTTGTGATAAAAGATGTGTCCTTCGATCAAGACGTGGTCGTGTCCGTGTTCGAGACGAACATCAGAGTCTTGGGAGGCCTTCTCTCTGCCCACATCCTCGCGGACTACCTCCAACAACGAGATGGCATCATGCCCTGGTACAGAGCGGAGCTTCTCACGATGGCAAAAGACCTGGGCCACAGATTATTACCCGCCTTTAACAGCTCAACAGGAATACCGCACTCAAGGGTACCATCGCTTTTTTATTATTGTTCATCAAGTGCTCTTTCGACGATGGCGTTTCATTTTCAGGTAAACCTGCGGCACGGTTTGAAAAACATGCAGGTGTCCGCGAATCAAGAAACCTGCACGGCCTGTGCGGGCACGATGATCCTGGAAATGGCAGCTCTGTCGCGGTTAACAGGGGAGCCCATTTTCGAGCATAAAGCCCACCGAGCCATGGATAGCCTGTGGAAGATCAGGCACAGGAGTTCTGATCTGATGGGGACCGTTTTAAACGTGCAATCCGGTGACTGGGTAAGTGGAGCAGCGAGGGGAAAGGATAGTTATTGCACGTCGCATCGACTGCACTTGCAGGTGTCCTTTCAGGTACGGCGAGACTCGGGGGTCGGGGCCGGGATAGATTCGTACTATGAGTACTGTCTCAAGGCGTACATTCTCTTGGGCGATGAGAAGTATTTAGGCCGTTTTAATAAGCATTATAGCGCAGTTATGAAATACATCAGCCAGGGACCAATGCTGGTGGATGTTCACATGCACAGGCCGTATACTAATTCGAAGAATTTTATGGACGCGCTCCTCGCTTTCTGGCCGGGTCTGCAGGTGAGTTGATTCATGTTTTACTTTTTTTTTGCGTATAACCCCATAAGAAGAACAATTTTTGTTTAATACCCGTCCTGAAGGTATTTGGATGAAATTAAAATTTTCAAACTGCGCTTTTCCATCTTTTACCGTTTCTTTGGACAGTAACGGAAAGCTTTTTGGTTATTTCACCTGTTTATTCATAAATTTCACTTTTTTTCTACTTTTATTACTGTGGCCAAAGTCAATAAGTCTTTTCGTTACCGTCCATTGCGAAAAAGTCGCTTATATCTTCAAAACTATGAATCAGAAACGGTTCAAATTGATTCGTACGATACTGAGAGTAACCCTTTGTGATTGTAATCTCGGGACCATTTCATTTTGTGACCGATCAGTTTTGAGTGGTAGAGATTTGAAGGTCAAATTTTGGAGAAACATAAAAAGTGAAAGTTCGGACAGCCCCAACTCCACCCCTGATTAACCAACTTTTAAAATTTCCTTCTCCATTTTAAAATCACCTCTGCTTTTACGAACTCGTCCGTCATTAAGGAGTTAATAAAATTCCAAGTTCTTGTCTCATTCCTCGATTTGACTGTAAACAGTGCAGTGTATCTAAAGCAGAGAATAGTTGTTGAGGTTTAATTTGCCCCTTAATTAATTAAAGGCGAAAAGACATGGAAGGAGATAAAGTCATGTGCCAGCCAAAACATGAAACGAAAATAATCTCTTAGAGAAACAAGCCGTAGTTGTTATTTTTATTAATGAAGAAATCTTACCTAATTTCGAAATTGACTGACAATTAATTAAAAAATTGAAGTGATCCACGAAAAAGTCAAATTACCCTAAAGTGTTTTTTTAAGATAAAAGTTACAAGAAATAATTAATTCAGATGGGCTTTGCAGGTGTTAAAGGGGGACATAAAACCGGCAGTGGAAACGCACGAAATGTTATATCAGATTATGCAGAGGCACAACCTCATCCCGGAGGCGTTCACAACGGATTTCCACGTTCACTGGGGTCAGCATCCGCTCCGTCCCGAATTCCTCGAGTCGACCTATTTCCTCTACAAGGCGACAAATGATCCGTATTACTTGGAAGTGGGGAAAGCAGTGCTGAAGAGTTTACAAAAATTCGGCAGGGTGCCTTGCGGGTAAGGAAAGTCAGTGTATTGAAACTTTTCGAAAAAACTCCCTATCTTATCAGTGGAACCAGAAGTAAGTAAGGTTTGAATGCATGCGCGCATTTAATTGCATTTTTATGGGCGCACCTCTTAAGGGCAGTTACGCGCCTGTTTTGTGCAGTATATTTCGCTGCAACAATGTCTTCTTGGATTTTCATGTATCAGAAAAATATCTCGTGCCTGAAAGGTATCGTAATTACTGCCAAAAAGTTTTACAGTTTGACGTTCCATTTCCGGTATTCGAATTGTTGCAAAAAAGTTTTAAAAGTCGAAAAGGACTGAAAATTGCAGATTTTGAAAAGCATCCCTACCATTATTTTAAAATTTTCTGTCTTTTTTTCTTAAAAAAAAATTTAGCAGTAGAAAAAATCTCAAACGTAAGGTCAATCGCTAATTGGTTAACGCAGTGATTAGTTACTAGTACTTGAGTTAATAATAGTGATATTATAAATAATTAATCGGGCGGTTGGTTATCAACGGACGCTATCACTAAAAAGTCCTTTGAAAAGGATACTAGGGAGAGCGATAAGAGAGAAAAAGATAAAAATTCTTTTGTTACAGTTACGCCACCGTGAAAGATGTCAGAACCGGCGGTCACGACGATCGAATGGACTCGTTCGTCCTGGCAGAAACATTCAAATACCTCTATCTCCTCTTCGCCAACCCCAACGATCTCCTCCTCGACTTGGACGAATTTCTCTTCACGACGGAAGCTCACTTACTCCCGCTAAGTCTGTCCAGAAACCACAATTTGACTTCCTTCGACATAATCGAGTCCCACGTGGAGGATTTAGAAGGGTTGAACTCGGAATTCGCCAGGGTTTGCCCGAACACTCTGGATCTCTTCCCCGAAACGGTCAGAAAGCCGCTCAAGAATTTAGTCGTCGGAATGTGCCCGAGGACGATGAAGAGGAAATTGTACGCTTCCCAGTTCGTCGCAGGTTCGTGCACCAGAAGGCATTTCATCCCGCGGTTGCCCAGTTCCGATAACGAATGTGTGCCGCAGGTAACCCCGAACATCTGCAGCTGCTGAAAAACATGGGCATCACAGTGCTGTCGATGGCGGACGGCCGCGTCCAGTTGGTGCACACTATAGCAAACGCTCGCTCTCCGGCAGACGCAAAGGAAGGCCTTCTCTTCATGCAGGACATGCTCGATTTCTCCCAGGCGCAGAAGCAGATACCGGAGCAAAATCCGATGTCGGTCATATTCGAGAGAAACGGTCAAGCGCATTACGTGTTCGCCGGTCGTGCTCACTTCGGGAAAGATTTAACTCAGGGGGAAAAGGTCGGGAGCGGCGTTCGCGAACTGTTTGGGGTGCGTTCGTCCACGGTGTTATATCTTGTGGTGGTGTTGCAGGTGACGGCGAGGGTCGACGTGGCGGACCCCATTCGCGCTTGTGATGCTCTGAGGAATACGGAGCGACTGGAAGGTCGAATAGTTATTGTCGAAAGAGGGGACTGCATGTTTGTACACAAGGTAAAAGAAACGATTCCGGCCATTTTTACAATCTTGTATTTCACTAAGAAATTTTGTAACGCGCGGGCTTTGTCGGTGTGTGCCTCAGAAAAATAAGAAGAAACAAATAAGGAGCAGTTTGTAATGGGAGCCGTCATATCTTTTTGAAAAATAAGAATTAATTGCATTTTATTAAGATTTAATTAAGAAAACATTAATATATTGTAGTAGAATTAATAAGAAATTAAGAAAGTATAATCTTTTAACAGTTTTTTTGGAATTTTTTTTCAATATTTTATTTCAAATGATAACAGATTCTGGGGTATGAATAAATGTGACGTCACAATATTCTTTTCTATAATTGTAATTGAATGTTAACTTTTTAGTCTTGTCTAACTCAGGACTGCAAGGTTAAAAAATAAATAAAAGAAAAAAGTTTTTAAGTTACAATATTTTATAATAAAAACGCACCATAAAACGCATGCTTTAACGCTGTATATTTAACACACTTTGTAGTGGTTTGTATATTTAATACACTCAGCCATATTTTATTTAATTAAAATCTTTTTTAATTTATTCTGATGTATACCAACGAGAAAGGAATGAATGTGTGCACATACTTTTTATTATTTTTTACCTTTTAATGCGTATTTATTTTAAGTTAAAAACTTTTTTCCTTTTATTTATTGTATCTAAAAATCACAGAGTTCCAAGAACTTCGCCCACAATAGATTTCGTGAATCTGATGGCGCACTCATTTTGGCTTTTTTAAAAAGAAACATGAAATTAAAAAGAAAAAAAAGAAAAAAGAAATGATGGAAGAAATGATGAAGAGAGAAAATGGAAAGAAAAATGGATGGACTTAGACGAGTAATTTATTATATAATCTAAAATTTAATTAAATAGTAAGTCAACGTTAACTGTGGACAACGGTGACACCGCTGTCACCGGTCGATTTGACTGGTTTTTTCCTCGTTAAAAATAAAGTTACCGGCAGTTGAGAGAAAAAGAAATTTCTTCTGTTGTTTAATCTAACAAAAACTGACATTTTTACAGGTGAGAATGGTCGAGGAAGCCGGCGGCGTCGCTGCCATTGTCATCGACAACACACCGGGCACCTCCTCCATAACATCTTCCATGTTCGCCATGTCTGGCGACGGCAAAAACGACGTGACCATTCCGTCCGTGTTCCTCTTCTCGAAGGACGCCGCGGAGCTTCTGAAAGCCATCCAAGAAAACCTCGCGATGGAAGTCACCATCATCGATGCCAACAATACCGGTAAAGTATTCTGAGAAATCAGTTTGATCACAAGCTCGCCCCCACGCACCCTCGGAATGACACGTAGAATCGATGTTGTGCGCATGCGTTAGCAGAGAGATGAGCACTCCTTTGCTGACTCGCCTCGGGCACGATTTTCTTCTCTTCCGTACCTTCGATGAAATTAAAGAATGGCCGCTCTGGATCGGGGAACGACGACACGTTGTCTTCCACACACACACACACAAACACACACACGTCTCGTCGTCTCCGATGTATTCAGAGTTGCTGAGCAACCGCCATTATCGTTGCTGATCATTCCCAAATCGCCGCTGCCGTGACTGCTCCTAATTTTCCAACTTTCTTCGGTTTTTTTTGTTAAAAAAATCATCCTTTTCTTTTATCAAATTGAAAAAGCATGTAAATTGTTATTATTTATTCATTATAAGTATTTATTTTGGAAAGTTGTGTAGTATTTGCTTAGGACTTCCCTTCTGGGTCGCTTTTAGCTCACATTCCTCATTTTTCTTTCATTCTCTGAAGAGGGAAACTCCTGCTGTTGTTGCTGTAGCTATGCTAGTTATGTAATTTCATTTAATTTACATCAGCGATTCATTGATATTGACGCTCCCGACTGTAGTTATTCTGAAAGAAGATATTCTGCACACCTCTTCTTTTTGTCTCTTTCCAACGTACAGTCAACGGAAATACAATTTTGGCGGTTTTAGTTTTGGCGCGAAACGGCAAATAACCTTTCACTCATCGATGTTGTTTTTTTTAACCAGAAGTCCTCTTCCTCGATGAACGAAACCTTACCCGCGTAATGAAAATCCATCCCGAATTAGAGAAAATCCTTTCCCGAAAAGAAAACTCCGAAGACAATTCCCAGAAGAAACTTTGTCCATGTTCCCGAAGGAAGAATCCTATCATGGTCCCGCTGTTCAGACGAATAAAGCTCAATTATGTTCAGGAGAAGGTAGTCGCCGTCGCTTCGGTTTTTCTTTTTCCCACCCCCGAACATGCTCATAATCCGCAATGACTCATTGATGCCGTTTTTTGCCAGCACCTCAGAAGAGCCGTTACCCCGCCTATAAAGACTTTCTCTGGCGCTTCGTTCAGTTTTTAACGTCCGCTCTCACTGTCTCGACTTCATCGAAGACCTGTACGAACACTGATATCTTCACCAACGGCCTCATATGACGGTAAAGTAGTATTTATGCGGTGGAGGATTCCTTTGAGATGAACCTCGGCTGTCGGCCATTTTGCCACAGAGTTCGCAACCTTTGACCACCGACATCGACAGCGTGAGACGGTGTCGCGAGGTCTCAAACTGTCGACAGTTTGACTTTAGATGGTCGAGGTGGTGGTCAGTGAATCTGGCGAGAGGTGGAATTCATTTTTGAATTGGAATATTGAAAAGTTTATTTTGGGAAAATATTAAAACGTTCGCTTACGTGTAATTATTTGGTCAAGTCATGAGTAACATGTGCTTATTAGTTGGTGGAGTCAAAACTAATTTTTTTATTAGTTCGAGTTATAAATAACTCTCAAATTTATGTTGAGTTGAATCATAAGTAACTTCCGTTTTTTTATTAAGTTGAGTCATAAGAAATTTCCTTTTGTTTATTAGTGTGAAATGGGCAATTTCTTTGTTAGGTCGACTAACATTGAACCTCCGTCTTTTTATTAGGTTCAATCAAACATGGGATTTGCAAATTGTATTCGTCTGCTTTGCATTCTTCCAATTTCTGCGGGGCAAAAAAACTTTTTTGAGTTTTGAAGAGATTCAATTGTAAATCTAATCATTCATTCGAATTCTGAGTCGTCCTCACTTTTGATTTTTTCAAACCAGTTTTTTTAAATTTTATTTCGGTCTAATTAATCCTTCTGAAGCTTATTCAAAATGTGCCAGCTTGTCTTTCCTCCCTCGTTTCTTTTAGACAAATTGAAAAAACCTGCATAAACCGACCAAAATCAATTTAGTAATTCGTATACCGGACTCCACAACACCTTATAGTACGTAAGATTTTGTCTTAATCCTAACAAAACCGTTGAGAAAAGATTAACGGAAACCTCCTCCATATTCGGAAAATAGAAACTCGTTGCCGTGGCAACCCATAACAGTTGAAGACAAGAACGCGTTACGAAGGAGGTTACGAATGATTCAACCTAATCGTTAATTATTTGAAAATGATAAGAGTTTTCATTGAAACCATCTAATCGTTTTATGAAAACAATCAATTCCCAAAACCCATCACTCCTGATAAACTGACTAATTGACAGTGGAGACGCACCGAATTCTCAAGGCGTGATTTGGTTTCCGATATTTTTCATTGGGGAAACCCTTTTTATAAAAAATTCGAACATTCAGTGAGTTCCAACCCTCACCCATCTTCGGTGACGAAAGTGCGTATTTTTAATTAAAAATTTTATTAATTGCCTGTTCTTTTAAAATAAAGATTAACTTATTTTATTAAAATTCAAAACCTATTATTACATTACTTAATAATCTAATTATTTTATTTGTATAATATCCAACGGGAGAAGGCTTATATTTACATTAATTAAATACATAATTTTACTAATTTTTAGGCTTTCTTCATCTGTAAATAAAAATAAGATGTTTGTTTTTTATTGCTTCTACATATATTATACAAAATTATTTTTTTTATTATTCGCGTTTTTATTTAATGTTTTCTGAGCGAATAAAATAAAAAATAATATGATAAAGTAAATATAATAATAATAATAATGTATATTGACTTCTATTGCGTCCGCAGGCCTTAGAGGTGGAATCTTACATTAATTACAGTATACAATTATAAACATTACAATATATAAATATATATTATAAAGTAAATATATAATAATAAATAAATAAATTTATAATGAAATATAATAATATTTTTTTATAATGGCTGGAGCGGCCTTTAGCTTTTTTCAGGCTTTTGAAACCACAGTTTTTTTTCCGAAATGATCTTTTGTGTATAATAACAATAATAAAATAAATAATATAATATAATAAAAATACAATGCGGTTAAATTTATATATAATATTAAAAATTAACAAGTAGTTTTTTCTTATGCTTGCAGCAGCGATACGAACGGGTCCCGTTTATTTAACTTGGTATTTTTCAAGACTATCATTGGGCGCGAACCTCACCGTCATACGGGAAAGATCAAATCTTTGTCTCTGCAGCAACAGCGAGAAAGACAGAAGAATCAGCTCACGTTGTCAGTCGCGCTTATTCTTCTTTCTTCACAGGTGATCGCCCCGTCCCGACGAGGGTGCTCAGCGACATTTTATTTACTTTCCAGGTCCCGCCAAACCTCCTCCCGGCATCATCCCTAACATATCCGAGTCAGCGATCAAGGCCTACCTCCACGCTAAAATCGAAAAGGAAGCAATAAAAGTGGCCCACAGGGATCCGCTCTTGGACAAAGCCCATCCCGACCAGCACACAGAGGAGTCCACCGAGTCCACCATGGGCAGAATGCTGCGGGAGTACTCAAAGTACAAGGACCCCGTGAGGGCTCAAATTCTGGTGCAGGAGCTCACCAACGAGATAATAAGAAAAGACGACAAGTTGAAGATTAAGCCATCCAAGGGAAAACACTCCCCCAAGAGGGGGCTGACCCTCGCGAGGGAGGTCATTCGGATGATAGACAGTTTCGTGAAATTCATCGAGACCCCCAACCCGATAGTGCCGGTTGAGATTCAGGTCCTGCAGGGGGAGCTGGACGCGACGCTGCTGGAGCTGAAGGCCCTGCTGAGGGAAAAACCCGTCGATTGGCAGGAGAAGTACGCCGCTCTCATCTCCTACGTGAAGAAGATGATCGGGAAGGTGGAGCAGTACTTGCAATCGGTGGAAGAGGCGCTGCAGACGGGGAAGATGGCGTCGGGCAGCGATCTGCAAATCAAAGTGACGGCGGCGTACACTTTGGACCTGGTGCGATTCAAGCACAGTTTGAAGACGTGGGACAGCCCGGAGAAAGTCGACCTGGAAATGGAGGAGGACGTCCCCGCCGGAAGCGACGACATTATTTTGGTAAAGCGGAAGAAGGACGAGCTGTGAGGGTAAATTAATAAATATTCACTTGGAAGTGGAGCGATAGTGATACAAAAATACTTTTTCAAATATAACATGCCTAGTTTAATTGAAGGAACTTTTTCTCGAGTCTCGTAAAAAAAGTCATTCGGAACACAGAGACATTCCGCATAATAGTGAATGATTTTCCTTTTCGACATTTGTTTTGAGATTAATTTTTATTATATTTTTTTAAAGTACGGAAGTACAATTCCGATTGTTTAACCATGTAAACTGTGTATAAAGTGTAAATAAGGACAACGGTTCGAATGTTAAAATTGTTAACGGATGTTAACAAAAGCAGAATTTTTATTTCGAGTGAATGGGATCCCAAAGGGAAATAAATACACTCGTCCCTCGATTTACACGAGTAAATTCGTTCCATCAGAAACCAAGAGGCGGTCGAATTGAAGAACACACGAGAAAGTTCAGTATATGTTCATTAAATGAGGGAAAAGACTGATTCGTTCATTCAATTCAATTTATTTTTGAGTAATTAATAACATGAACGGACAATAATTAACAATATTCTGTACAAATATAAATAATTAAACCTAAACAACTACAATTTGGTGTAAATCTCGTTAACAGTGTAAATCGAGGGAAAAGGGTACAGTATCAGCGGAGGTATATTATTTATGTACGATAAAATTTTTATGTAAAGCGAATGTGTTGTTTTTTATTGTTTCGAGAAATTGAAATTTGGCTTGCGATTCGTCTAAATCATGGAATGTTGTCAACGAGCGAGAGGCTGTTTGTTTTGAAAACGGAAAATAAAAAAATTAAAGAATATGTGAATATATAAATATATTTTGTTTTTGTTTCTTGTTTATTAACTGACCATACTTAATGATATTTAAGCAATTTTTGCTTCATTGTATCTGTACTCTGTATTCCTTGCTTAACATTCATTCATTCTTTTCTCTCTGTGATTCATTTTGTATCAACTATTAATTATTTTAATTATTAATTTATTTTGATTTACTGAAAATGGGAGGGGCGTCTCTTTAAAACAAAATTCCTAATTAATATATACTATATGCAAAGAGCAAATAAACTTAATTTAATAATTATTAAGTTTTAATATATATAATATGAAAATAAATATTTTAAAATATATAATGTAATATTATTAAATATAATATTTCTAATTAATAATTATCCCACAATAAAAATTATTATGAATTTATAGGTTTTAAATATAAGATTAGGGCAAATAAAGTAAAATAAGTTAATTTCAGATATATTAAATAAAATCATAAAAATTTATTATTAATAATATATTAATGTAATATAATAATAATATAATTAAATAATAATAATAAAAGTAATGTAATAAACATATAATTAATAATATACATAATGCGTATTATTATATTATTAAAAATAAAATGTAATAGCATAATGCACACATAATTTAATAATCGCTCATACGAGAAATTAAAACTGGCAACCTGTAAAATTGGTCGAATAGGAAATTGCTGAAAAGATTATAACTGGACTGGATAGACAAATAATGAAATAAAAAGATTTAAAGTGAAATAAAGAAATCGAACGAGCAACCACTGCACAAAATTTCAAGTTTGGCGCTCTTGGAATATTTTTTCTCTTCTGAAAGGCCGAACGACCCACCGGGAGATCGTCGGCAGATTTATTTGGAGGAATGCAAAGTATCATTCTCGTTTTTCGTGGGTGTTATGAAATGTCGCTTCCCACCAATTCTTGAAAATTTACCGTTCCACCGCGATGCCGACCCTGGCCCTGAAAAGAAGTTATGCTTGATGGAAGCACATTCATAGGCTTAATTGGTGGTAAGACACATCCTGCTAAGAGACCCGATTTGATGGAATAAAATGGTTTATTTGAAGCGTTTCAAACAGCAAAGAGACGTGAAATGCTATAAATTACTAAATAAAAACAGTTTTATTATTAGGAAATAGAAAAACTGACTTTTCTTCGATAATAGCTTCCCAAAAACTGCAAAGACACGTCCTCAAATTAGACATCAACGGAAAGTATTCATGCAACAGGTTACGAAACGTGACGGAATGCCAGCATTTGATTGGTTAATGAAAGTAATGTTTTTACAGTAACTTAATATGTGTTAGCAAGAACCTCCCCGTTTTTTATTTCTTTTTCTTTTAATTGTGCCGATTGTGCATTGGACGCTGCAAGATATAAGTTTTGTTTTATTTTTTTGAATGAGTTACGGTTCCTTCGTTTTTGGAGGGTATTTTTAAGTGATGCGTGTGCCATTCGATCATTTGATTCATTGAAGTCCAACAAGATGGCGGATCTTAATTATTATCAGGTGAGACTTTTGACTTCTTTCGGGTTATTTCGCTTACCGGAGGCAGCTTTCGTGCTTTGAGTTCCCAGATTAATATTTGGTGTATCAATAACGGGGGGGCTTTCTGGGGCAGGTATTTTTCTCCCTCACTGAAGAGCATTCCCAACGGTTTTGTGTGCATATATAAAACGAAACTTTTAATTAGTTATCTCTTTTTAGAATTATATTGCCACAAGTCGAGTTGGACGGTGTTTTTATTAAAGCATTTTTATTTTCGTTTTTATTTTTGCAAATCAGATTTAAAAAACAAATGGGATGAATTCAAGATCAATTATGATTCACAAAAATTGTTTCCCAGGCGCTGCTTTTAGGTTTTTATTAGGTCTGAAAGCAAATACTTGTTTACATTTACAATTATGTAGTTTGACAACCAGACATGACCTTTATCCTCTGGGGGCTTTGACTCTTGGGAAAAATTTTTCACTCCCAATTAGAGTGCCGAATGTCAGTTTTGCTTTTGAACTCTTCATTCACCTTGAATAATATAAATGACCCTTCATGCTTTAACCCTTCACATAACTCAACAGTGTGCTTAAACCATTTATTCAGTTGTTTAGTAATTGGTATCAATGAAGAGATCAAAAACTGAACTCAAATTTTATGACAGCAGAGGTGATGATTGAGATTTAAACTCAAAGTTAGGTTAGGCTTTGCTAAAAAAATTACATTCTGGCAAAAAATTTTTTTCTAAAATGAGATGGTTTCAGACCTGTGTGTTGTGACTTTCAGACTTTCAAAACCCAGCTGAAGATTTTCAAAAGATAGTTTTTATTAAAAGTAACACTTGTTGAACGTGAAATATATTTATGCCTGCAGAGACTCACATTTTTTATATTCATTTCTTGGAATGCCTCTCTCTGTCAAAATGTACAAATTATTAGTTCAAAAATGAGGGGTAATGTTTCATTAATTCATAAGAATCTGAAACTTTGTCAAATTGTTCAGAATATAATTACAAAAGAAATGTCAAAAAACGCAGTGTCAAAAGTCAAAAAAATTAGTTTTTGCCATTTCCAGCAAAAATAAGTTCAGACAAAAATTTTAAATACTAAACTCATCTACAAAAAATATATGAGTACTTTTTTCCTAAGAGCCACCGTTTCTGATACATAACGATTCAAAAAGTTGGATGACACATTCGTCATTCTGTGGTTGGTGGCCATTTTTAACACGACCACTTTGGCGGTCCAATTTTACCCAATCGGAATGATTTCTCTAAAATTAAACCGGGTGAGTTCGAAAGCTTTCAACGAGGGAAATCAGAAAGAAATCTGAGACGACACTATTTTGGTATTGGCCTCAAAAATGGGCAAAAATCGGTGAAATGGCGTTTCATGTACAGCTTTGAGCGCCCATTGTCATCGATGTTTTCGTACTAGGGACGTCAAACGTGGTTCACTTTGAAGCCCTAATGTTGCTGTGTGTCCGTACATAGTTTGGACAAAATTGGTAGCTGTAAAAAGAAGTTAAGGGGCCTTGAAAATTTAACATTTTTTGCGGGAAATTATCTACAGCTCATTCAACTTTTTGAAAAGTTTTATCTCAGAAGAGATGGCTCTTAGGAAAATTATAGTGATGTATTTTTTGTAGATAATTTTACGATCTATAATTTTCGTTTAAACTTATTTTCGATGGAAGTTATTGTTTTGCTGAAACTGGGAAAGAAACTAATTTTTTTGACCGTTGACCCCTTACATCAGTTCTTCTCCCAGCGTCGGATTTTCGAAGACTTTTGACATTTTAACTAATAATTATACTCTAAAAAATTTCACCCAGTTTCAGCTTAAATTTGTCCAAATTTATTTACTTGATTTGGGCGAGTTTCTGCAACGCAACGAATGGAAATGCCCCAATTGTGCTCAGTCACTGTCTCCCAGCTGTTGGCAGAGACTGAATGAAAGGGTATTTTCGACTCCGAGGGGGAAATTCGGTCAAACCTGGTTTCATCTCCGAAGGTTTTCGCTCATCCTTCAACGTTTCGACCGCAGCCTGAATCCTGAACGAAAATATTTTTATTCGGAGTTTGCTGACTCCTCCGATTTTCACATGACCCGCCTCGAGGTTGACTTCTTCTTATCGGCGTAGTTTTTAAACAGTTTTTGGTCAAAAGAAAGCCATTTAAATACTCGTTTATTTATAATATATATTTTAATATTAATGCGAAGCTGAATGAGTAAATAAATGAACGAAATAATTATTAATATATAAATTGGCAAATAAACAGATAATTAAAAATGTTCATTTATTGGTGTGGTTATTTATTTACTTACTTATTTGTTTATTTTTTATGTATTTTTTCATTTATTTGTTTATTTTTATTACTATCATTACTAACATAATAATTAAAAATAAAATAACAAAAATAATAATAATAAAAGTAAAAATAATAAGAATAAATAAATAAAAATCTATATAAATGTAAAAAAAATAAGTAAAAAACTATCTGTACAGAAAAATAAGTAAATAATTATCTATTTCTAAAAAGAAATAAATAAATAACTATTAAAATAAATAGGGTTTGAGTAGGGAAGGATATTATAATTTTCTTTGCGGATTATTACTAATTATACGCCTTTAATACTCCCGGCGATGTAAAGGCTTATCATAATTTATATTTCATAATATTAATGTGAAGTTATTCGTGCCACTATATGTATTTACGCTTATTCGTTTATTACGAATAAGCTTTCCTTTTTTTCTTTCCTTTTCGACAATTCCTACGAAAGAGATAAAAATTATATTAAGTTATATACTTTGGTGGGTCTCCGACAGATTAATCACAGCCGAACTCTTAGCGTGAGGCGAGCAAATAAAGATAAATTTCTATTTCGGGCAGTCCTTTCGACTCAGAACCCATTAAAATATTCCTCGATGGATTTAGGGGACGACTTGGAAGTTTTCCACGGCAAGGGTCACCGCCCCACTGTATCTGGAAGGGGAAGGCCGAGTTCCATCGTGAGTAAAAGCGGGAGGAAAAGGCCCCTTCGAAAGGCAATCGGGCGTCATTTCGTGTGTACACATTTGGCCCCTCGTTCAAATATTAATTTTACTACGTGTCTCGGTCCCCATTATGAGTTATCTGCCGTAACAAATTAGCGTTATCTTATCGGAGAAGTCGGTTCTCGGAAAGGCAGAGCGACGACATGTTTTCTCGGGATTCTCTCGGTCGAAATTCCTGAAAAACTTTCCCCAATGGGAGCGTCCATTAATCGATCGATCACTTTTCCAATCGATGCTTGAGGGGTTTCGTTATTATTTGCTCGCGTTTACACCCTTCTCTTGTGCTTTATCTTCGAACTCAGTATGAGACTATTAAATATTTATGTTTTTTTACATTTGTAATATGTACATACTAATATTTGTGATAATTCTTCTTAATCTTTTTTTCTTGTTTTTATTCTTTTCATATTTCCTATGTCCTTTTCTTATGTCTATTTTTATTTCTTCATTTTGTTTTGTATTTTCCTTCTTTTTCTTTTTATTTCGTTCTGCTCTTTCATTTTCACTTTCATGTTCTTTTTCTTCCTTGTGTTTTTATAAAGCAATAATATATTATAATTCAGCATTAGTTTCCAGTTAAAGTATTACATAAAATATCCACGAGTTCAGACAAAATGTGCACAGAGTCCCACATTCATCTTTATCATTCCTCCTTCATTTAATTTTCTCCTGAAAAAGGTTTCACGACCGCCATTTTCAATTTCCAGGGAGATTACATTCGTCATCCTGTTTTGTACGAGCTCAGTCACAAATATGGTTTGCCGACGTCGGACGGAGTGCCGGAGGCGGTGCTCTCGAGCAAGCTGGAAGAACTCAAAGAGCACATCCGGAAGGAGATCCGCAAAGAGCTCAAGATAAAAGAGGGAGCGGAAAAACTCCGCGAGGCGGCCAAGGACCGGAAATCACTTGCGGACGTCGCCTCCATCCTCAAGAAGAGCAACAGCAAACTTGCAGATCTGCAGGCAGATGTGCAGGAACTGGAGTCCCAGATCATCCTCACGCAGTGTCAGGGAAACGCCATCATCAACGGCCAGGGGGGTGGTGAGTGCCACAAATGTTATCTCTAGTGGGGGAAAGCGGGAAGAGAATGAACGAGCTAACGAGTTTTGTTTTCTTTTTAGATTCGCTCGTTTCCCCCGTGACGACCAGTGCCAGTCCCCAAGATCAGAGATGGATATCACTGGAAAAGCAGCTCAACATCGAGCTGAAGGTGAAAGCGGGCGCGGAAAACATGATCGCCAGCCTCGGTCACCGCGACAGGAAACTCCTGGCGGAGGCACAGCAAATGCTGCAGGATTCAAAGGCGAAAATCGAGTTCCTAAAAATGAAAATCAACCGAGCCAAGCAGCTAAAGCACGATTCTCAGGCCAACGGGGATCGCTCCAGCAAAGGTATCCGCCCCTCCGCGGCCGCAACCCATCCCGACGGAAATTGTCACCGCCCTCTCGTTTCAGACAAATACGAGCCGTCCCTGGAACCTCCCCTCGAAGATCGGATAGAAGAGCTGAGGCATCGTCTTCGGATCGAGGCGGCTGTGGTCGAAGGGGCGAAGAATGCTATAAAATTACTTCAAAGCTGTAAAGTGGCCGATAAGAGGGCTCTGAATGAGGTGAGTTTGGGGTTGGAGGGTCGAAAGGGTGTGGAGGAAAGAAGGAGCGCTTATTCAACTACTAAAGTTCGGCCTCTCTCCGCTTCCGGTTGGTGATCTTTCTGTTAGCCTTCTGACGGAGCTCAACTAAAATTTTACCACATAAGCTAAACATTGAATTTCCATTAAAAAATAGTAACCATTGGTAATTATTCTACTATAACAAGTAAAACAATCGATAAATCTTTTTATGATATACACCCATATTTTTTGGATTAATCCCAGGAAAATACATCATAAACAAAATTAATAACAAAATATATACATTTAGAAAATAATAAACAAAATGATTAACAAACTTCTGTTTCCTTTTTATTCAAATAAAGCATGATTTGATTAGATTCGAATATATAAATTTAAGATTTTAAAACAGTAAAAAAAGGTTTTTAACTACTACTGTGCAGACAATAACCCCTCGACCCTAGCGGAAAAGCCGGTATAAGTAAAGTCAAGACAAAAAATTTTTTTGCTTTTAAAAAATATAATAAGCTTATTCTTATGTTATCAGTGAATGAGTTTAGGATATAACCCTTGTGTATAACACATCGCAGCCGGAACCCATCACAAAATTGATAAGAAAATATGTTATTATACGTTTGTATAATAATAAAACATTATAAAAAGCTAAATCCTTTAATTTATCTTCAAATTAAGTATAATTTTTTTGTCTGTGATATTTAAATAGAAAATTTTTGAAGAGTATAAGCTTAATTTTACTAAAAGAAAGTGTAATAAGCATAATTTAATAGAATCAGTGAATGTGTTAATGTATACCCCCTTATTCATTTGATGAAAATACATCAAAAAATCGATTGATTGTTTAAAAAAAATTGCAAACCGAATCAAAAGGAAAAAAAGTAAAGATTCATTTGGGCTTTTTATAAATTAATCCCCAATAAAAAAATTAATTTAAGGCTCAGCTTTAATAATTTATCTGAGGTTTCATTGATCAATTACAAAAAAAATAAAATAAAAATTCAAAATGGGATAAAATTTCACCAGAACTCCGTTAAAGGGTTAACTGCCGGCGAAATGACTGTGTAATTAGGAGAAGTGACGAGCACATTTTTCGCTGTTGTATTTAAGCAGTTTTTATTGCAATTCCGCGAAAGTGGAGGAAGCATTCAGCGGATGTTTGACTCGATTGCGTGACTGTTGCTTGTTTTGATGCAATGGTGCATGGCTTCGTGTCATCGGAATTCGGAGCACACAATTGACGGTTTGGCCTGAAACACTTATTCAGCTCCCAAAACTTTCCCGCACTGGGGATCCTCTCTTTTTTCACCCTGAGATTCCCTGAGATTTTTTTATGAGTTTTTACTCTTGTGTTTAGTTTTAACTTTACGGATTCGTCAATTCTTCTTTTACGACTGATTCTTTCTGTCTCATCTTCGTGGTTTTTCTCATTCTGATAAACTCTACGTCGAGTCCCGTATAAGGAAATAAATAAGTCAGCCATCTTGAATGTATTCAACCAAGAAGGCCGCATATTTTGAATTCAATCAGCGGATAAATTTTCCAGTCGATAAATTGAAGTTTGCATTGAAAATAATCCCACAGTCTAAATAGTATTCGCATGAAATTATACAGCGAATAATATTCACAGAAGAATATTCCTAATTTAGTCGAAAACAAAAGGGCGCTCAATACGGAGAGTTCAATGAAGCTTTGCACCATAACGCGATTCATGCATAAGTTAGAGGGACTCGAGTGCTAATTCACTGCACTTTTGCATTCTGTGAATTCTTTGTGCATTGAGACACATTTGATTATTACTTGGGTTCGTCAGCATCGACCCAAATCCCCTTCAGACGGCGGTGACATTTATTGTTCATTACGGTTGACGAGTGCATATTTTATGGCGAGAGAGTTGGTCGGTTC
Source organism: Brueelia nebulosa (assembly GCA_028293925.1). Classification (NCBI taxonomy): domain Eukaryota; kingdom Metazoa; phylum Arthropoda; class Insecta; order Psocodea; family Philopteridae; genus Brueelia; species Brueelia nebulosa. Next base: position 30,178 of record JAQIBA010000109.1, read on the forward strand.
GGAAGGAAAGTTAATGTTTTCATGGGAGGGTTTTCGCCACTGTTTCCGTCAACACGGCTGTCATTTGGCACCTCATATTAACGGGAATGTTTGTTCCAAAAATAGAAAATGTGTTCGCCCTGGCTTTTGGCTCTTAGCGAGTCTCACGTGAAAATCTAAATAGACGGAGTGTGTATTTTCGCGAAAATGGTGACTCACGTTGTTCTCTTCTCAATTAGAACTTTTCGCAAAATGTGAGTCATTTTATGTTCCTTCATCGCACTGAATTTTTGTCTAATTTTCACTCTGAAGATCCCCGAATGGCATTTCAGAGATTTTATTGTTGGAAACAAACCCAATCGGGATGAGAAACAACTGTTGTTGTTCGGTTGGTCGAAGGGAGTTGTGTGCCTATCTCATGAGGAAAATGTCTTTCGACACGTTTTTACTCCAGGAACTAATTCCTCGGACATGGTTACGATGTTGTGTTTACAATAGTTATGACATTGGATTGGGGCCAGACATTTTGAAATGGATCAGTTCGCGTGCCAGGCTATTTTGTGGGATGACTCTAGTCAGTACTGGTCGTCTGTTTGCAATTGACATTCCTCCAAGTGCACAATCACGACCGATATTGAGAGTTGAAAGAAGTCGCTTTCGGGGGTGCCGGGAAGAGCTAATTCTCGTGAGTGTGCTAATAAATGACTGTGCCGGTTATTTTCCCCAAGGGTCATTGTGAAGCTTGAAGGGCGATGGAATCGACAGGTTCCGTCATAACGGAAACCTGGTCGGGACATGCCAATTTGGTCATCAGGGGCAACGCCCTCAGGGGCCTCAACGTCCCGGACGATCGGATTTCCTACTCGTGGGACCCCACCATGAAAAGCATATGGGAAACATCCACATCGAAGCCCTACAGACCCACCTACGGCTTCCAGAAAGGGTTTTTACTCTTCACAACGGTGCCTCCTCAGTGTGGGATAAACAGGCTGGACGAGGATTGGGCCACCGGCTGTCAGACTTTCCCGCGAGGGAAGCAAAGCAGACCCAACAAACCGGCGACAGCGACGGTTGGTCGCGACATGGAGAGTCGACAGCAGTCGGAGTCAGCCAGTGCATTCGGCTCCACTTCCTCATGGGATGTTTGGTCTCCGCAGCGACAGAGCGATTCGGAGAAGAAGCGCTGCAGGAGCAGCTGCAGTATTGTACTATCTTGCGGAAATACAGATAGAGAAAACTCGAGGGATTCGCAGGGGGTTAATTCCGGGGAAGGGGATGCAAAAAGCCGGCGAGGCCAACTGTACACCAGCCAGTTTTGCACGAATATTCTGCAGAAAAGTAAACCGAAGGGAAGTCCACCGCGGAGAGCGACAGAAGAGAGCATAAGGAACGAGTGTAGGTCTAACTTAAATAGGAAAAAATGTTCGCACTTTTCGAACAATTGGGAGAGAAGAATGGCAGGAAGAAAGGTAAAGTGTGGGAGCAGTCCCTCGCGTCGTCTTTTGTTATTTCGACAGTGAGGTTTATTGTTCTTCCGATTGTAGGAGAGAAAAGGAGAAGCTGAGGGCACTCCTGTTCTCACGCATTATGCAAGCGGGGAATCGCTGAGCGGAAGCGGTGATTTTCCTGGTAAAATCACACCACCGCAGAATCGTCCGACGGAATGCTTTAATCTGCAACGGCCATCTTGCTTCGTTCGTCCGAATTTTTTGAAATGTTTTCAAATGGGGGAGACTTGCACGAAAACCGACGGGATGGGCGTCAATGAGACCGATTTCTACGCTCGAAACGACAGCAAAATCCCATTCGAGTCCCTCAAGGAGGAAAATGAAATCGGTGATTCGGGCAGAGACTCATGCGAGTGTTCGAGGCCCCACTGCGGGGCAGATTTCTGCTCGAAGGTGCAGAAGTTTGGGCCCATCGTCAGATTGTTCAAGAACCACCACGTGGGCCCTTCGAAAAACCCCGATTGCACCTGCAACCACTGCCGGTGGCATTTCGAGGGGATAAACCAGGCTTGAATTGCAAGACTCTGGGCTTGAGCTGTGGAAGGCATCACTCTCACCATAAATTATTGTCGTAGTGATTAGTATGCTTAGCTATGCTGCTGCGGATCGTAGTTCTTTTACTCAGTAACGGCTTTTTCACAATAACTGCTCAAATATGTACGCCTTCGTTGAATAGTTATGTTAATAAATAATTGGGCAGACGTTTTTGGGGTTGGGAATCACCAAATGTAAGTCCCCATGCGCACCCCCGTCCGACTTGTCTTCAAAAGCTCACAATGTCATTTCTTTTTCAGGCGCAAGCGAGCTTGTCGGCTTCCAGTAAAAAGTTAGATCTCCTGAGGTATTCCCTGGAGCGCAGGCGACAGGAACTTCCGCCCGACTCGCCGGCCTCGGCACAGTTGAAGAAAGAGTTGCAAAGCGTGCAGGCTTCCAGCCCGGCGTCCATTACGTACACCAGCCTGCAGCCCTTTCGGGCAGCGGATTCAAGGCAGAGCAATACTCCGTCCCACGGTTCGATTAGCCGATGTGCTTCCGTCACCGGAAAGTTGGAGGTGAGGTGCTTTCTCCATCTTTCATCACTTTGCACTCCTTACCATTCCATTTCTATCCTTTCTCAGACGTCATATAAATCTTTCCCGTATGAATAATATCTGTTTCAGGTGAGATTGATGGGATGTCAGGATCTTCTAGAAGACGTGCCCGGAAGATCCAGGCGGGACAAAGATAATTTGTCTAGTCCGAGTGATCTCCGTTCCGTTCTAATAAAAGGGGTTACTGGCCGGAGCTCCAGTAAGTCCTACAGCGTAAAAGACGAGACCAGTCGTAAGTATCTCTCTTTCTCTTTCGTGGGAAGGCGTTGCTCCTCACGTGCTCCTTCACTCTCTCTTCTCTTCGCATTTGCAGAAGAAATCATGGCTGTGATCAAGTTGGATAATCAACAAGTGGCCCAAACAAACTGGAGGGTTTGCTCTCAGCAAGCCTGGGATCAGAGATTCTCGATCGATTTGGACAAATCGAGGGAGCTAGAGATCGGCATTTACTGGAGGGACTGGCGGTCCCTCTGCGCCGTCAAATTCTTGAAGCTGGAGGAGTTCATCGACGACGTCCGCCACGGGATGGCGCTCCAGCTCGAACCCCAAGGCCTGCTGTTCGCCGAGATCAAATTTCTCAATCCGATGATCTCCAGGAAACCAAAGTTGCAGCGCCAGAGAAAGATATTCAAGCAGCAGGGCAAGAACTTCCCGAGGGCCAATCAGATGAACATAAACGTCGCCACCTGGGGCAGACTCTTGAAGCGATCCTCCCCGTCCATCCAGAACTCGCATCGCTCGAACGAGTCCTCTCAAAGTGAGTACCCAATGTTGCCTCACTCTCATGCCACGCACTCTCACGAGTCTTTTTATTCTCATTTAGATTTTTCAATGGAACCCCCCGAAGACAAACAGGAGACTCCGGGAGAAGTTCCCGACCCGGTGGTCGGAGGCCTGTCCGGCCCCAGGCCCCTGGGCATCAACCTCGGAGTGGCCGTTCTGCCGCCCCTTCCGCCCGACACGGGCTCCGTCCTGCCCTCAGCAATAGCTCAGAATCAGGTGAAGAAGCGAGCGACACTGCCTCCGCCCGTGTTGCCCCCCGCCAGCGCGAAGATCGACTCAGAGGTAATCACTTTGTTTGTTCTGTCCCTTCTCGTGAGTTAGCACTCCTGGAGCAGACGACACGACGACAGGAGTCGGCAGCAGTAGAGGGATGAAGCCTTGAGAACGGGCGCACATCGCACAGCCTGGCAGCGATCGGGGTGGGGGTGGGACCAGAGGGGGAAGTGAATTTGTCGCCATGATGCAGTCGCATGTGGGTGGAGTGTTGGGTGCGCGTACTCTTCGGTTCTGTGCACTCTTCCTAGTGACACTGTACTAATCTAGTAAGCACTAATGACGGCCGTAACTCTGTTTCGGGAAAGGGATTTTCCCCGGATAACACTTTTTCAGGGGATGAAGTCTTTTGCCATAATATATAAAGTTCAAAACGCTCATAATAATTAAAAAAAACCGTAACATTTAACACTGGACGGCCATGGAAGTCATTTTGACCGCTGTAAGACTTCAATGAACTTTATTTTTTAATTTTAATATTTTTTTCATATAAAATGCGGTAAAGAGGGCAAAATAAAAAAGCAAAAGAAGAGGGAAAAACTGAAACTGGGAAAAAGAAAAAAAGAAACACCGAAATAAAGAAAAAAAAATGAAGAGCAGTGAAAAAAGGAAAGGGTAAAAAGTGAAATGCTTGAAAAAATGAGAGGGGAGCAAGGGAACGAGGAATAATGTGAAGGGCAGGGAGAAAAAGGAAAACGGGGAAATAAGACGATTTGTAACAACTTTGCAGTATATATATTTAAAGCTGAAAATATATATGAGTCATTAGAGGAAAGCAAAATATAATGCAGCGGTCATTTTGACCCCTCCCGGGCGTTCCAGTGCAGATCACACTTGGGCGACCTCCAACCGCATCCGACTGTGGCGCCACCAATGAAGGCCCATCTTAGCAGTTCCCTGTCTGCCTCGGGTAAACAATAAAACCTTTATGAAAGTTACAGAACGCACTGGGGGAATTTGACTTCTTACACGAAGAAGACCGCTACGCTAAGGCGGTCGAGGAAGACCAAGGGGGAACGCCGGCGGAAAGACGGATTTCCGACTCCCCGGAGCCGATCATTGAGTTCCCAGACAACGAGGTAGAACCTAAGATTCAATGAGTGGGGACCTGCTTTTGCATGGCGAGTTTCTCCTCTTGTGTGGCTAACCAGGTTCCTTCTGGCCGTCGAGAGCGGGGGTAGAAGTCTTGGGGGGCGCTTGTGGGGGGCCGGGATCTTCTGGGGGCGAGCACTCGGGGGTTGCTCATTCGGCAATTGAGGATTGAGTAGTGGTCCAGGTTGTCTGATGGGATCACTCGCTTTTGAATCTAATCGCCAAATGCATTGATTAACCCATTTGTTCATTTGTTTTCCAATAGCATCAAAAACTAATTATTATGTATATATTTGACATATCATTATGCGTGATTAATCAATTAAGACAAGTATCACATGGAGTATTTTAAATTTTGTTTTTAATTAGTTTCCGAATAATTATTTTTTCATTATCATATCATCTTGGCATGTAAAAAATAAATATTCTTGCTCATACTTATGACAAAATAAAAACAAAAAATATAACTGCCTAACAAACAACCTATATACAAGTAAATAATTGTATTTTAGTATAACATTTAAATTTGTTTTTTTTCTAAATAAATAAATAAACAAATCAGTAAAAAATAAATAAATCAATGAACATATACAATTATAAATAAAAAAAATGTTAAAAAAATATATAAGTACTTAACGAAATTGATAAATAAATGGATAAGAACACTAAGTTCTAAATAAATCCGCACAAATAAGTTAAACGTCAGTAAATTATTAAACGTACATAAATAACTGTTTTTTAGGGTAAATCTAATAAATTAAATTAAATATAATTTATTAAACTTAAATTGCCTAAAATGCTTATATTATACCTAAAATGCTTTGTGCATTACACATTGCATGTTAATGTCCGAGCAACGAATACTAAGACTTTCATTCATCATCACTATCATCATCATTGCTTTTTGTGCCTTAATAGATTTTCCAAGAGATGTCAGTTTTTTTTAATATCACTTTTGATGGCTTTGCATTTGTTTAGATTTTATCTAAATGCAGTATACTGTTACAGTTAATAAAATCTAGTAGGGAAAAAATATATTAAAGTATAAATGGTTTATAATAGGGTTTTAATATACGATTAGATAAACATAATTGTGGTAGGGATTATAAAGTTATAATATGCGAAAATTATCTATATTTTAATATTAGTAATAAAACTTTTATTTGGTGTATTTGTGCCCACTTTTAAAAATATCTTAATGTTATTTATTTATGTTTGTGTATTGTTATTTATTTATATTTATATTCCATGCCTCGTTTAAACTAACACAGTCTTTAATTTTATTTTATTTAATTGTATTTTTATGTATTTACTTAAATTATTCATTTGGAGTCTATGCTTATTTATATGTATTTATGTTTTTCTTTAAATTTTTTAGTATATATCTCTTTATAGGTTTTTGTTTTTGTATTTTGATGTACGTAATTTTATTTGAATTTATTATTTTTAATTTTTTATGGCTTTAAAGGCCTGATGAGAATGTAGTGGCGTTTTAAGGCACAAATAATGTTAATAATAGTAAAAATATATAAATGAATATATTTTATAATTGCTTTTTATGGAAAAAGCCGGAACGTTGGAGAATGATTTCTATAATAAAAGAAGTGGTTTGAGTCACCAAACCGTGGGGAGTACATCGTCTTACAGACCAGAAAATCTAATTTTTATTCACACATACAGGCGTATGACTCCATTCCCCCACAGCCTGCTGACCCCGTGAGGCGTCCCTCCGTGTCCCGTCATGTCGAGCACAGGGAGAACAGAGACAGCGCCTACGAATCGCGGAGACACTCGCAGTACACGGGTATGTCTTTGGACAACTTCCGCCTGCTCAGCGTCTTGGGGAGAGGACATTTCGGAAAGGTACGATGACCCCAGTTCTCCCTGTGGAAACGTGTCCTCATCACGGGACAACCTCTTTCCAGGTCATATTGGCTCAGTATCGAAACACGAAGGAGTACTTCGCCATCAAGGCTCTGAAGAAAGGGGACGTGATCGCCAGAGACGAAGTGGAGAGCCTGCTGTCGGAGAAGAGAATTTTCGAAGTGGCCAACACCATGAGACATCCCTTCCTGGTGAACCTCTTCGCTTGTTTTCAGACTGAGGTAAGCCGCCATGTTGTGTTTTCTCGCCATGACTGGGTCAAGCGAACTCTGAATGACTTTCAGCAACATGTCTGCTTCGTGATGGAATACGCGGCGGGCGGCGACCTTATGATGCACATCCACGCGGACGCTTTCTCCGAGCCACGAGCCATATTCTACGCTGCCTGCGTCGTCCTCGGTCTCCAGTACCTGCACGAGAGCAAAATCATATACAGGTTCGCATTCACCGAGTGTTCCCGCCTTTTCACCGACGGAGATTTTCATTTGAACCTCATTCCAGGGACTTGAAGCTGGACAACCTGCTTCTGGACACCGAAGGCTACGTGAAGATAGCCGATTTCGGGCTGTGCAAAGAGGACATGGGCTACGGCGACAGGACGGGGACGTTCTGCGGGACGCCCGAGTTCCTCGCCCCCGAAGTGCTCACAGAAACGTCCTACACCCGCGCAGTCGATTGGTGGGGACTCGGAGTCCTCATTTTCGAGATGCTCGTGGGAGAGGTGATTACCCGGTGGATTGCTTTCGACTCCTCGACTTGCTTTCGACCTAATCGTAAGCCTTGTTTCAGTCTCCTTTCCCCGGTGACGACGAAGAAGAGGTTTTCGATTCGATCGTGAACGACGAAGTCAGGTACCCTAGGTTTCTTTCTCTGGAAGCCATTGCGATCATGCGAAGGGTGAGCTTTCTTCCATAGTGTTCGCCTCCACGTTATCCTCTGCTTACGACATTTTGCAACGTTTCAGTTACTGAGGAAAAATCCCGAAAGGAGGCTGGGATCCAGCGAGAGGGACGCGGAGGACGTGAAGAAGCAAGCATTTTTCAGGCTCATCTCCTGGGAAGACCTTTTGCTGAGGAAAGTCAAACCTCCCTTCGTGCCAACGGTGGTGAGTGGATTTGCTGACGTTCGCCCGTCCGTCGATCCCCGACTGATGGCGTCTCTCTTTCAGACGTCTCCCGAGGACGTGAGCAACTTTGACGAAGAGTTCACCTCTGAACAACCCCAGTTAACTCCGCCCAAGGATCCTCGACCCCTGTCCGAGGCGGACCAGTCCCTGTTCAAGGAGTTCACCTACATGGCGGACTGGTGCTGATGCGAAGACGTCGTACATGTTTTGTTCAGTGTATATAAATATGTATCGATATTGTAAGTACTAAGTACTAATATTATTTATTGATGGAAACGCGCAGGGATCTACGTACGTCGAACGCCCTAATCGACATTTAATAATATAAAATAACAGGCAGCAGCTGCACAGGGAATGAAATTTTTTTATAAGGAATTTGTTTTTAATTCGAGCAAAGAAAGAGGGCAGCGAATGATTTTTTTGAATTGTTACACGAAATCGTAATAGAATGCTTTTTTCGAAAAAGAGAATTTGTACATATTTCGGTGTATTAACGTAACTGTTTTTTTTTTTTAATTACCGAGTGTTTAAATATTTTTATAGGAATTGTTAGTTTTGAGGCCTTTTCACGCGCGGACGATTTAGACTAAATGAGTTGTTTCGGTAGAGGTGAAGTCATCGTCGAGTCGGTGGTTTTCACCGATCCCGAAGAGGGAATTGTTGTTTTTAGTTTAATGGCGGTCGAAGGAGAACGATTCAAGCGACAGACAAACGGGGAAATGCACCACGTTCGATTTTAAAAATCGCCTAAAAGCTTAGAAATCTAATATGAATATTATAATTTTTTAAGGGGTCAAAATGACCGCCGTTTTATTAAAATTATTACTTTACTTATTCGATCAACGTAATTGTATTGAAATAGTTTGTCTGCATTTTCCCTAAGATTGCCCCAGTCTATCTATTTTTCCTTTTATTCCTCTTGTAATTTTCCTTTTTTATGCTTTTATCAGTTTTTCCCTTTAACTGTTTAATTACAGAATAATTAAAGTATAAATTTAACGGGAATTAAATGTGACGGTTGTGACCAGGCTGTTCAACCAAATATGTAAAAAAATCTTATATTAAGGGGCGGAGAAAATATACTGAATGCAATTAATACCGAATAATATTTACAAATAAGAGTAAATTGAAAGTGTTGGCAGTTTATAATTGAAAAAATCACTCCATTTGTCTCTCATTTTACAGAGTGACAAATGGGAAGGTGGATTTAATTTTGAAGATGAATGCATAGTGAAGTGGTCTTTTTTTTTTTTAAATGATCTCGACTTTATCTTCTGTTGTGATTATGTAATGACGAGAGTATGAGAATATATCAAATCAGCGATGGCAGTCACAGTTTTGGGAATCTGAGGGTGTGAACGACAAGACGCAACGAATACGACTAAATAGATTTATTCATAATTAAGAGAATCATAATTGAAATAACATAAAAGCTCTGCAGCGCGTTTTTAGCAAAAGCAGGGTCGTTACTCTACACAGTATAAATTTTCATATAATTTTATCATTCTTTTACTTACAAACTGTATACGCTTCAGTATAACTTTTACGTTTAGTACCAAAAGCATTGGTTTCCATAGAAACTGACGAAATTCTGAAATGTTGTTTATGTGGGCCTGGCCTCAGAGGAAGAGATGCATATACTTTAAGACAACTTCCCATCTGTCATATTGTGTATTCATACTCGTTATAAAATTAAATTTAAAGGTTATTAAGTTGGTCAATATTTAAGCAGCGATTTGAAAAATGGCGAGAACGTTTCCCCCTTTGTCGATTTGTGCTGACGTATATTGGAAAAGTTCTCCAGCGGACGCCGTGGTTCTTGTTGACTTCAAGTTTTTTATACCGTTGTTAGACATCGAGGGGGTTTCGGGAACGCGTTCGCTGGTTTTTATATTCGGTTATTTATGGAGACGCTTTAGCGGTGTTCGTGAGAATTTTTATAAGCTTGCTGTGCCTTCCGCCGAAAAAGCCGTCGAGTTCAACGAAGTGCACTTTTTCGCTTTTTTTTTGTCTGACGACCCTACCGAATTAACCAAACACCAAATTCAATTGCTTCCAATTTGGGAAAGGCTGATGAAGGACAGTCGCCACTGGACACAAGGAGATGTCTTTGTGGCGGGGTTGTGAGTGTCTGGCAGCTGATCGATAGCTGACAGAAGATTCAATTTTCAAACAAGACTAAAAATATTTAACTGAAAAAATAAAAACTTAGATGTTTTAGAACTTTCGCGGTTTTATAACGGATGCAAAGGGCAGGGGAAACATTGCAGTTCGCCTTTTCTATTGATTCACTCGTAGAAAAGCTTTGAGGGCCCCGAAAATAGTCCTCCAGAACACGAGTTATGACAACCGCCTTTCAGTGCAGGAACACATTTAACCATAATCTGCAAACTTTCTTTCTGCCCTTTACTTTCGTCATATCTAATGGTGGCAGCACTGTGAAAATACTGTTATTGTGCTTCCCGTGACGAAAATGTTTAACAATTAGTCTGTGACCAGGTAGAAATATTAGCTCGTTTTTTCTCTGTGAAGAAATGAGGGTTCAATGTCACAAAAAGTATGACTAAGTGGAACGGTGCATGTAATCGCACAAAGCAGAAAACAGTTGTTGGAAATTTTGCGCAGATTCGGTAATTCTCCCAAAATTTGCCAAACGGTGCTTTAAGAGAAGGAGTTAGAAGAGCTCACTGAAAAAGCAGTCAGTGACAGAAATGAAAAGTGTAAATGAGATTGTGTGGAAAGGATTTCAGTTGGCGGTGAGGGTTTTCCTCACGAGCACAACTGCAATGCTCATCACACTCTCGAGCGGACTGAATAATGCTCTCTTGACAAAAGGCAATCGCTTCAGTTTGAGTCGCGGGTGAAATGCCCCTCGACCAATGGTTCAACAATATTCCAGCAAAATGTGGCAGGATGAACTGCTCTCAGTGGGAAACATTTTGCTCAAACATTGTGCCTTTCCCCAAAATGACTCCATTTTCATGTTTGACTGCTTGATGAAAATTGCCAAAACTTAGCTTTCTGCTGGTATCTCAGATTCTGTTCCAACAGCTCAAGTGTAGGATTATTACCAGAAGACGAAGAGTATTATATATATTTAGGTGTAATTAGGCTATTGTAAAAATTTTTTAAATTAAGGCTGCACTTTGAAATTAGAATTTTTTAATTTCATAATCAGAAGAAGCTTGAGGATGAGGATCTTAACTGTCATTTTAAGCTGAATGAAAAATGGAAAAACATTATTTACAATAAATCATATTTAAAAACTATTTTACTGTTCACTTCCTACTGAAACTCCCTAACTTTAAGTTTTTTCTCTTTTAAGGCTTCCATATAAAATAATTTCCTATTAGCCTGAATGGTTTTTTCAAAATGGTATTTTTTCTCTTCAACCTCTTTTTTCCTTTTACATGTATCAGGAGAATCAGGTTTCACTAAACCTTTTGTGATGCAGTAACAAGCAGATGATGAGTCCCTATCTCTAATGAATAAGTAACACCTGAAAGCACATGATGCGATAATAAAGTGCTAATTGAATTCAAATCAAGACTTACTGTTTTTGTCTGGGAGATAAAACTTCCTGCAGAGAATCTATTTTGTCGATGGTCATTTCGTCGTTGTACATCACGGGTATGTATACATTACTGTCCTCATCCGTTGGTGATGTTTTCCCAGTCAGATAGAACATTCTAAGGTATTCGTTGAAAAAGTACTTCAAGTCGGACAACTTTCTCACTGAAATGCGGGAAGAGACAGAGGTGGTGCGGTTGTCTGGTATGTGCGAAAGCGTAAAAATGTTAAAATAATCACCCAAGCAGAGTTCTTGGTATACTTCGAAGGTCGTGTAAGCTTCCGCAGGTTCCACGTTATGAGCAGCGCAAACGTTCAGCAGTTCTTTCAACTGTAAGAAAAACCCCATGTTTTGTACCGCGACTAACTTGCGTGCGTAAATAAATACGTACGAGAGGATGTTGCTCCATATGTCAAGTCATTAGAAAGTTGTAATTTAAAAATTAAAAATAACCCAATTACTCGTTATATCCTCCATAATTGTTTACTAATTTCATTTCCATATTCGACGCTAGAGGCGCTGATGCTCACAAAACAAAAAAGGAACATTCAGTTAAGTTTATAACCAAAAATTATAGTTTTTTCAATAATGGCAGTTTGAATGCTCACTGTGTATTTAGTCTAAAATGTATTTGCTCGAGTTTAATTCCTTAAAATAGAAGTTATTGAAAATATGAATTCGAAACTTCCAAAGTTGGTAGTCTTTACAATTGGCATTCCTGCAATATCATAAACATGGGTTATTAGAAACGTGGACTCAGTCGAAGAAAGTCAAGTAAGTTTTTACTTCTACTTTAACGGAAACCTTACTTTGTTCTTTTACAGTGCCGGCTGATGTAAACATCACATTTGGTTTTCTTCCAGTAATGACGAACAATACTGCAGAAACCGAGGACAAAGGGCAAGAAAATTGCTCTGGAGATGGACAACCGAAAACTGCCAAACAGCTGGAGAAGGAAGCCAAAAAATTGGCAAAATTGGAGAAATTGAAGCAAAAGCAGGAGAAACTCGCCAGTATCGCTTCGAAGGATAAAAGCCAGGTACTGTACGATATTCGTGAAGTTGTCACTTGATGCGGTGTGTTGGTTTTAGTGACAATTTCAACGACGATCGATTCACTTTATTTGGCCTTTTATGATTTTAGCTAAAGAATTGGACTGGTTTTGGTCGACATTGAAACTGGATTTTTTGAAGTTCAGGGCAATATTCTAATGGCCTTTTCAAACCATATAATTTCAGGAGTAGGAATTATGAAATTGTTGGTCATTGAGTCAGAGTACAAATATTTCAAAAATGTTTTGCACTTGGTTTACAGAATTAAAACCATCAAATTTTGAATGATATATTTTCAAATTAAAGTTCATATATTTAAAAAACCATCACTGATATTTACTTTTACATAATAGTAATTAAAAAGCAATGCTGTCATATGAAAATTATTAAAAGGTTACATATAGAAGTGAATATCATACATTTTTCAAGGCAATGATTTTCCAAGAAATGTGAATTCACTTTTCAAGAATGTGAGTGTTTGGTTTTTCATAAAGCAAAAATTTTTTATTTATCTCTGCAATATTTTAACTTTTGTACAAATAATGTCAAGGGCAAATCATTGGTGGCAAAGAAATTGATTTTTTGTGGGAAGTACAAAACCAGTTAAAAAAGAAATTAATCAGGGGGATTGATTTGCAGAGGAAAAGAACAGTACTTTAGAGCAAGGTTGGTGTTTTTCATTGAAAAGCAGGTCAATCTCAAGGTTGATGTTATGCAACACTTAAGGAGTAAACCCAGTTTAGAATGTTGTGATGTAATTTTGTGCAATAATAAATCATAAATGCATTATATGTGTGTAAACATAGAGTACATTTACACTTATATTGAATTGAATCAGAAGTATATTTTTATCAGATATTTTCCAATTATTTAATTATCTGATAGTATTTATTTTTTGTGCCATATTATTTGTTGTTACAAAATTATTACCTTTAAAAGATTGCCAAAATTGCCTTGCTCTTTTTATATGGCGTCTCCAAAATGGAATTTTCAAGCCAAGTTCAGTTATCAATTCTTACACTGCATTTCTTTTAACTATCATCTTCGCTCTATTTTTAATTTAAAATCTATCTAATCAAATTCGCTCTAATTTAATTAAAAAAAACAATTAAAGAAAACGAGTCAATTAACGATTAAAAGAAAGAAAGTTAAAGGAAACAGTTTAACGGAAGCGTCGTCCATATTGTGAAAACAAAAGGTTGCCATGGCAACCGTAACGGTTATAAACGAACAACAGAATTTGCTTAACTTCCGAGTGAAGATTCAAGTGACTCATTTTAACATTTTTGTTGTGAAAACTGGAGAAATACAGTCAACCCTTTTATAACGCGATACTCTCAGAGTGCGGTTCCCATACAAAGCGGGGCTAAAATTGCTACAGCCCTCCTATAACGCGGTACTCTTACAACTCTACGCACAGTACGTCTTCTTATAAGCTAAGAAAAACCGGAAGGTTCGAATTCTCGGAAATGGACGGTCGGCGGTTTGCCTTTGATACCCTTTTGCGATGTTGTTTTGTTTTGTCTTTGGAATTTAATAATCTCCATAGAACGCGCTACGAATCATGTGATTTGCACTAATTTTCAGTCTCTCATAGCGCGGTTTCCATACTATGCGGTACGCGCTCCGAATTAACCTGGTTTATATGGTAAAATCCGAGTTTCTTATAACGAGGTACGCACTCACCGCTTTAACTGTACTGTATTTGTAAAAGCTATTCTTGTATTGTAAATTTTGTATTAAATATTGTGTTTTTATTTGATTGTTAAAAATGAGGCATAAGTTAGAGATGGCAAATTGTTTCTTGCGCAAGGCGAGCCCTCATTATATTATTAATCAGATAAAATATTGTAAATAGTTGTCTTGAAGTTGAGAGCAATGGGAACTGTGTGCATGTGAGAGTATTATTAAAATGTTAAAATTTAAATGGTTGTTTCAGAAAAAACCAAAAGCTAAAAAAGAGGCTGCTGTGTACGAGGTTCCTACAGCTCCTGGAGAGAAGAAAGACACTCTGTCGCCTCTACCTGATGGCTACAGTCCTCAGTTCGTCGAAGCGGCCTGGTATGCCTGGTGGGAGAAAGAGGGATTTTTCAAACCCGAATATGGAGTAAGGATCGCTTGAGTCGCTGACAACTTGTGCTTTTTTTATAAAGTTTGGTTTTAAAAAACTTTGAAAATACAAAAAAAGCAAGTGGAAGACAAACTATTTTGGAGAATATTTCTCAAGGAAAATGGAGAAATTCCTTGGCAAACACTATTTCTTCGATTCAAATGTAAAGTTTGTATTCGTTCGGTGCTGCGTCAATGCGTCTTGACGCATTGCTGTGAAATTATTTGCTGGAATTCTCTTCTATAAAATAAGCAAAATTAAAGGAAGTCTTGTATCAGAGGTGATACGGAAAAGAACAAATGACGGGAGTTCACATGCACAACACTATTTTTAATATCAAGAATATGGTTTTATTGGTCATCCACATGTTTTCACCCTTAACGCAGATAACTCATTGTTTCAGAGAAGCAACGTTCATGAAGATAACCCAAAGGGCAAATTCGTCATGATAATCCCTCCCCCAAATGTGACGGGTTCGCTTCACCTGGGCCATGCCTTGACGAACGCCATCGAGGACTGCCTCACAAGATGGTGAGTAAGATTTTGCGCTCTCCTGACCGCGGTGGTGGTGATGGTAGTTCCCTGGTGACCCGGGCTTGAGGCTCTCTGGGAGAGTCCGCCCATTTCTACGATTGCCCACAGCAAGTTCTGAGGAACTGCTGCGGAACAATCAAACAAATGTATAAATACATATATTTTTGCGTCCTGCAAGGGGTTTCCGAAATGATACATCAATTTGTAATTTTTGATTAAGTTATTTTATTGCTGAGTCGGGAAATTTTGCGCGGTGGAAGAATATTCGTATGGAACAATATAAAAAGGCGATGTAGAATTTTTGTGTGTTGGTTTTGATAAAGAACTGTCGAGTTTTTCCAACTCGCTCGGAGACTTCAGGGCTGCGCTCTCAAGATAAGCTCATCCTGCGACGTTTTCCTTTACTTTAAAATCTGAAGCTGTCGAAGTCGCTGACAACAGCTTTTGGGTTTTTACGATTCTGCCGTGATTTAAAATTCTTTAAAATGCGGAACTACAGTAAGTATAAATGCTAACGTGAAATGTGATGCAACTTTGTGCTCTTGTGACGGACGATTTGATTTTTCTGTCGGAAAAGGTCTATGACAAGCGTTACGAAAAAATAAAAAATTAGTTGGAAAAGCGAAAAGGAAAATAACGATGGTGTCGACATCTGAAAGGAGATGCAGAGAAAAACCGTTAGAGCAGATGTTTGGGATTAGACATGACAAGGACGGAAATTGGAGTTGCGAGCGCAGAAAAGGGTTTGCGGAACTGATACACAAAGTCTTTAAACCTCCTCCTTTTCTTATTTGAAAGGTAACAAATGCGGAAGTGTAAAAGCTCAGAAAATTACACTAGCGAAGATGATTGGGATAGCGTCAAAGTCAAAAAGAGATGAATTAGGAGAATCATAAGTAAGAGAAAGAAAGCGAAAGAGTTTAAAAGAAAAAAAAGGAATAAGAAGCGATAAAAGTGGAGGAAAACGGGAGAAATTTTAAGAACACTTGAGCGGAAAATGAAGCTGCTTGAAAAATCGAAGCTCTTCAATGACGAACGAGTATAGGAATCAGAAAAAGAAATGGCGGAGAAGAGGATTACGTGAAGGATTGAACGGTTATTTCCGGAAGAAGGGAAAGGGCAAACGCACGTGAATTACGTCGCCGATAAATGTGATTAAATTTCAATTAAATCAAACACAATTACATTTTAATTAATGAAGTTGTCTTGGAAAAGTATTCTGCTGCATCGAAGATCGTCCTTGACTGGCGACAGCGGTTTCAGGACATAATGTGACTGTCCTCAGCCTTTTATCATTTTTTTTAATCACTCGTCATCGAGCATCGCTGTCCTTCGGCATCTGTCGCCATCTACCTGATGAGATCCATATCTGGAATTTCTCCCGACAAGAAGTTGAACTTGTGATGAGAGGGATTTAATTGAGTGGGTAAAAGAGGTAAATGAAAACAGGAAGGAGGAAAAGAGGAAAAGAGGAAAAGAAGAAAAGAAAAAAAGAACGAAAAGATATAAAAAGCAGGAGAAAAGGCAAAAATTATGAGAAAATTAAAAAATTATGAGAAAATCAGAAAAAAGTTAATGAAAAATATAAAAAAGAAAGGAAAAATAGAGTTGATCAGGAAAATTGGGAAGATGAAGTAGGGAAAAAGGGAAAGGAAAGGAAGGAAAGGAAGGAAAGAAATGGAAAAGAAGAAAAAGTGTGTAAAATAAAGGAACAGAAGAAAAAAGGAAAAAAGGAAAAAAGGAGAAAAGGAGAAATACAAAATAAGAGCTGACTTGTTTTAGTTTGGTTTGTGCTTACAATAATCCCGAAATGATCTCACGTAACTGTCGAACGGATAATTGGTTGTGCAGGAAACGGAACAGCGGATGCTTCCGAGGGAAAGAAAAACAGGATGCGGATTATTTGAATGCTGACCGAAAACAAGTCAAATGTTCCGGGAAAGAGAAAAATTTTGTAAGAACATGCGGGCAAATATTTATTTTGGCGGGACGTGGAGTCTCGTCAAAGGGAACCAAAATGGCAGAGAACTGCTCGAGTTGATTCGGTTTTCAAGGTTCGCTTCCTGCCGTTCTGTCTGTTTACGCGTTCATCAAATTTGGCGGGAAAATAAATACGAGTCGCCATCTTTGATTCATTAGGGCCGGTTCAAGGAACAAACGAAGTGTGAAATCGACCAATAAAATCATTTCTGACAAAATGACGTTTTGATTGACGTTGAAATATTAATTCTAATACGTTAAAATTATTTACGTCATTTATATCTTACATTGATTCCTACTGTTTATACATTTATATACATAACTTTGATATTTCTATTTGTTCTTCTTATATAACCATTTCTTCTTTTTTCTTCTTAATTTATTCATTGTCTCTTCGTACTTTTTTTCTTTTCTTTTTTATTTTTATACTTTTTTCTCATATTCATTCGCCTTCATATTTTTCTTACTTTCCTCTCCCTTTATACTTCTTTTTTCCATCTTATTTTCATCTTTTTCTCTTCTGTTTTTCTTCCTTTTCTTTGTTTGCCCTTGAATTTATGCGTAAAACACGTTGAAACAATCGCAGTCCAAAATTGGCTGAAACGAAAAGTAATAAGCAAATAAAAATGAGGACGGAGTTAGTTTATTTAAGCGAAAAACCCGCGGTTTCGGTCTACTGCTCATGCACAAACCGCACATTACATCGACGTGTCATTGTCAGACCATCGAAAACAATGAGGAGATGATAATTGTGCTTTTCCAAGTGTTCCAAGTGCCTTCAGTGGCGGGAAAATGGCCAGCACCAATCGGTGCTTTTGATCCCTTCGGACGAGGGATTGAGAGGCCAAAGGGATACACAAAAGGTGTTTTGGGGGAAGTGGTCAGTGGTGGCCGGCATCAAAATGGAGGCAGAATGGCCGCAGAATTTCCCATCATTTGAGTTTATTAACCAGTAAAAAAATAAAAAAAATACCTCATTGGGGTGGTCTTATTTCGAGAGCTCAAGCGAAAGATAGAAAAATAAGTTTTAATATTATCCGGCAGATCAGAGCGTATACAAAGCAATAAAAGCGCGGAGAGATGAAATAATATTTGGCCGTTCCGGAAAATCCAAACCTTCGGCCCGTATTTTGAGAGCCATAGCAAAATCAGTTTATTTCCGAGGAGACTTTGACTCGTCAATGTTTTTTAATGGCTTTTCAGTTTATCAATCGGAAGGGCTTTCGAAATGATAAAATTTACGGCGCTTTAACTGTTTCTCACCAAATGATTTCGGTTGCATTCCAACATGGCGTCGTTTCATTTTCATGGTGGCCAAATGAGAAATTGTAGAAATTTGCAACGTCTCGACACTTTGCGATTGTCCACTTTGAGAGTCATAATTACATTGTATTTTATTATAATGCTTATTTTATTATAATTCTGTTCCGCTGAACTTCAAATTTAGTTGTTTGTTATGTCCACTTACCGCCTTCGTGTGCTACAGGCGAGAACGTAGAAAATAAAAAAATAAAACAAAAACAAATGAGGAAAATAAAGTTAATAAATATTATATAACTAAATATAAAATAAAAATAAATATAACAATTAATAATAAAAGTATAAACTTCATAAATAATGCCATATTTAACTATAAATAAACAGATAAGCAATGCAGGGAAACAAATAAATACATAAAAAAAGAAATAATATTAATAAATAATAATACAATTTTTCGTCTATTTCGCCCGTGGGCATTAGAGGGTCAATTATACAATCTTTTAAACCTGTGAAGTTATATATACAACAAAAACAAGTAATAAATACATATATACATTACAACGCATTGAGGTTTAGAAGTAAAGCACTAAAAAAAGAATAACTAAAAAGTGAGACAGAGCGGATAGTAATACATAAATAAACAAGCAGGTAAATAAATAAATACAAAAAAAAGAAATAAGTAGACTATTAAGAAAATGAAATCTGGAAAAAACACTCTGCTTACAGACTAATATGTTAATATGAATAATGTTAAAGAATAATGCAAAACATTCGGACGTATTAAGTATATTTTTGGCGCCAAAAGGTGTACATAAAATTCCAGTGATGGCAGGAAATAGGCCAATAACAGACAAATTTGTGCGGATGGCTCTTGGGCAAATCAATTGCAGATAAACCATTCGGTGGTACAATCGATTCCGAAAAGACAACGGAAACTATGGCCGTGAATTAATAAAGAGACTATAAATCACCGATGGACTGTATCATCCCCCGCCACCCCGCCAGGGAATACAAGAACGATTTATTTAACCATCGCCGAGGGGCTGGGGGGGGATGTAAAGACAAAACAAATTAAAAGGCCAAGTTTTTTGCGGGGTCGTCCAGAAGGTTACCGTTTAATAAAAAAAAGGGTTTCCTTTTTTCCAAGAAAAAAGGGAAAAATCATTATGTCGAGATTGCGCTGTAAATTGAGGAGAGTTTAATAGAGTCGGGGATCCGAATGTTGGGGTCGTGGGCGGGGGTGGAGGAAAGGGTTGATTTCGACTTGTGACTCCATGTCGGGCGATCGGGAGCGGAGGGAGCGGAGGGGAGGCAGAAAAGGTTTGAATGAACGATAACGATTGGAAGTCCGCGTGGAATTTCTGCGCCCGTGTTGTCAACGGGAAAAAGAATAGCTAATTATGAGAAGCACAGTTTGGTTGCCATGGCGACGCAAAGTGTTGATATTGTAGCGGTCTCCGAATTCTGCTTCGGGGGATGTTCTCCATTCCTGCTCGGCATCCATCCCGAGCTTTCCCGAAAGCTGTTCATTTCCGCACGGTTGTTTCCTCTCCGGGAGCACGTCCCCTGGGGAAGGGGAAGGGGCAAGGGGAGCGAGGGGGCGTTCGAGCTGGGGAAGCCTTTCCTGGAAAAGTGTGATTGAAATGGAAAGTTACAACGTTGGGGAGGTGGGATCAAAAGTTTGGCGGTAAATCCTCTTTTGTCTTTTTACTTTTCCCCTCCCATTACCACTATTGTGAAGGGCCGTTTTACAAAAAAATCAACAATATTGCCTGTGATTGTACTTTTCTACCTCTTCCTCAGTTACAATATACAAATTACATATATTTACATAAATTCCCCTTGTCTTCACTAATTGCATCCAATAAAATATTTTTAATTATTATATTTAAACTGCAGTTTTCTTAAAAAAGAATGTTAAAATTTTTTCCCCTAATAAATTAATCATTTATACTAAAAAAAGGGTTTAATAAAAATAATTGCAAAGTGTATTTTACATATGATTATGATATCAAATTAAAAATAATTATTTTCTATACAAAAGGATTTCTTAATGATAGTAATTTTATGCAATCATAAGTATAATTATGATTATGACAATATAAAAAGCAAATTGAGTGTCTTTTTTATATGAAAGAAAAAAGGGCTTTAAAAAAGGGAAACGAGTTTATTTTTTAGAGTGGGGGAGGGGGATGACAAAGCGACACATTCAATTAAAATTTAAATATACACTTATTAAGCGACGCCATTTCGTTCCCCGTTGCTGACTCAAACCCATTTTTCAGATTCACCATCGCTACACAAAAAATCTCCACTTAAGAACTCTGCGGGGACAAATTGCCGCCGCTGTCGGTTCAGCGAAAATAATGTCGGCATTAATTCGTGTTAGTTCATTAAGAGGGCCATCACTTAGCGAAAGCACTGCTGACGTCAAAGGAGACGAAGGGGGACACTGTCCAAGGTGTACCTCCTCCCGAGCTTTCTTGGAATTTTATTGATCTCGCGAGGTGGCAAAAAGCAACAGAATAAGCTGTTGTCGGTGGGGGGGGGGGAACCAGGGTTTCCATTGTGAACGGATCAGAGAGCGGCCGATAAGAGAAAAGAAGAGGCCTTAAGAGGACAAAAGGAAACAATGGGTTCCATGGGGAGGGGAAGGACCGAGTGGATGCCGTGTAAGCGATAACCTTCGATTCGCACGCTCCTGCGGGAAAGGAGGGAAACCAGGAGAGCGAAATGCGAAATGAATGCTGTATTGTGTCGGGGAATGTGCCTCGGGGAACAGTCGACGCAAACTTCGCTGCCCTTTCGTCCTTGGGTGTATATTTTCGGGGGCTTTTGAAAGGCTGCAGTTATGTTTGATGGAAGAAGACATTTCTAGAAATTTCCCTGGAAACTCTCAAGAGTTTGCAGTTGGCCGCTTATAAAACTTCGTCTGGTGTATTTATTTATTTTTTATTTTTTTAAATTTCGATTTAATTGGTCAGTTATTTGTTCCTTTACCTATGTGTTTGCTCACTTATTTATTTATTATTTTTTCAAGTCTTTGAGACTTTATTTGTGATTTGTTCACTTAGTTATTTATTTAGTTTCCTTTTTATTTTTTGCTTATCAGTGTGTCGTTCACCTTCTTATTTACTAATTATTTAATTTCTCATTTATTTATTTATGTACTTATTTTTACATTTATTTATTTCCCAGCACTTCTAACACGACGATCGCAATTTATTTCATTCTTATTTCGTTGATTATGCAAATATGGCTTAGTTTAATTACAATTGTAATTTGGCGTATTATATTATA
Source organism: Brueelia nebulosa (assembly GCA_028293925.1). Classification (NCBI taxonomy): domain Eukaryota; kingdom Metazoa; phylum Arthropoda; class Insecta; order Psocodea; family Philopteridae; genus Brueelia; species Brueelia nebulosa. The sequence continues at coordinate 51,721 of JAQIBA010000109.1, forward strand.
ATTTATGTTGGATTTTAAATTAATTGGTAATTAATTCTGTTTCGATGTTTAATATATTATTTAATATTATATTATAATAAAATCCATTATGGAAATCCGTGACGTCTGCGAGGAGGAAAGTCTTTCCAAAAATCAGCACTTTAGCACTTTCCGTCAGATTTTCTTAAAAACTGAAAATAAATTTCATTAAAATTTTAAATTGTTCTAATTGTTTATTTCTTATTGTTTTTTATAATTGAAAATTGTTTATCTTTCCTCTTGAAAATCAATAGAAAATAACAAGTGATGAAGTGCCGAACGGCTCTTTAGATAAAAATGATGGAAATTGAAAAAGATTTAAATTAAATATCAAAAGGGTTCATTTGACCCCGTTTGGCACGTGCAGCGTTAGGGTTTAAACTTTGCTGTTTGAATTTCCCGCCTAAAGGGGTTTCGACCAATCAGAGATCTCGGCTGCCATCGCCTGTCTCCAATGGCGCAATTTTTACGTTTTAATTATTTTTCGGTGGCCTCGTTTCATTTCTTTGAATATTTAGCGAGCCAACAGCACAAAATTTTGTTTCAAGGGGGACAATATATAAATTGAATCGATGAGATCGTTTTACGACACTAATTTCAAACTGAGTTGGAAATAATTAAAAAATTATTTCTTCCACTCGCTGTCGGGTAACGAATAATTATCATTTAGCTGACTTAATCTCCCTTTAAGAGTGTTTTTGGAAAGTTGTCAAAACAACAATTGAGGATTATTTCGGTTGAGCACTTCAAACTCCGGCGTATTTTCTTCATCTTTTCTCCTCCAACGAAAATAATGACATTCGATCGATGAAGAATCGTGAGGAAATTCTTGAAGGAATGCAAAGACTTCCCTCTCAGACGATGGCGAAAAGAACAAAACACAAGTTACGCCATTTTGAGGCACTTCAATCATTTCCACAATAACACCGGTCATAAGTAACTTCCTCTTTTTATCAGACTTTTTTTATTTTTGATGTGATAATATTATATTGTTCGTTTTTCGGGATTAAAGTGGTTTACAATTTTCTTACAGAATTTTATGTAATGCACTTCTTTTTCTTTTCCCCACTCTTTTCCTTTTGTTATCTCTTTAATAACTTACACTTTTCTCTCTTTTTCTGTTATAACGTTTCTCTCTGTCTATTCCGTCTTTAGTTTCCTTTGGTCGTTCTCGTATATACATTCGTTCAAATTTTCATTCTTATTCATTTTTGTAATTCTCATTTTAATGCTTTGCCGTCCGTTTCGTTTTCTATTTATTTATTTATTAGGAAGGGAAAAGAAAGACCAGCCGATACGAGTCAAATTCCTACGTGAAAAAGGGAGATAGATTTAAAGATTGAATGTTTACTATTTAAACATTTGTCATTTATGTGTGTTTGTGTTTTTTTATTATTTTATTTATTGATTCGGTGGCATTACATTAATTAAAGTATTAGTGTTTTTTGTTATTTATTGAAAGTATTTATTTTTGTATTGTTAGATTGCATTACATTTATTTTATTGTATTTTTAATGTATTTTTTGTTACAGGCATTTATTTTAATGCAAGTATTTATCTCATAACAGTAATATTTGTATACATAATAACAATAATATTACCGGTAAATTAATCACCATAATTATGAACTTTTGTCATTTGCTCCGATTTGCACCGAAATGAAAACAAATACCTTATTTTAAAACCCATAAAAGGAATGAGAAAATGGGGAAAATGGCGGTCTGAGCTCGAAAAGCGAAAAGCTTTGTACAATTGTATGCAAATGTGGTGGTGGACTGCTCTGTTTTTCTTCTCTTTCTAAAATCACCACAGAAACGGAGCACCTTTTTCTTAGCCAGGACCATTCTTCTTGTTTGTCCTTTTTTAGTATCCTTGAGCTGTAGATAATTTAAACAAATTAAAGTTACATTTAAGGATTTTATGTTAGAAAATGGCGAATTTATTAATCCGCTTTGGCTTTCGAAAATGAATTGCATTCCGGGCTATTAAAATCTCCATCTTCCACGTCTTCATTTGTCATTGGCAATTATCGATTACTCCAAATCTTTTTTTAAATCGACAAATTTTCACTTCCTCGCGGACCTTGGCCAGAAATCGGTTGAATGAATTTCGATTTAATGCAGATTTGTAGAAATCGAAGTTGTAAATTCATTGTCTTTCGGTCGTATCTTATCGAAAATAATGTTTGCATTTAAATAATTTTCCTCAAATCTGTGAATCAATTGTGTTCCCAAGTGAATGATCGAAAATTAATTTTCGATGGTTTCTTTCGATTTGCTCCTTTGCGATTCTCATCTCCGGAGGAGGGAAAAAACGTTTTCTTTGAAAAAAAAAAGTTTATCGAAATTGAAAAGAATGACGCCATTAAAAGATTATAATTTGACATGGAACGCTTTGATTGCGATAACCGCTTTATTAATGTTTTTCCGCTTGACTTCTAATGGAAATGTTAAGTCGGTAGTAAAACATTTTTCTTCGTGCGCATGTCGACAATTATTTTTTGGTAATGTGGTTTGGAAGTTTTTTTTGAACAGTGTCAACCCTTGGATGCACGAGTAGTAAATGCTTACCATCATTGTCTTCTTTATGAATGAAAGCCCATCAAATTATCTGTAAAAAAGTGTTGAGAGGTGATCGCCCATCAAACCCCGTTTTTATGATCTTTTCCCGGGAAGAGGCCTATTTAAAAAGAAATTATTCGGCGTGAGAGAGTCGAACACCCGCAAAAGACCGAAAAAAGGAAAAAGCGTTCGACCCAAAGCTTTGAGTTACAAAGACAATATTCTGAGAAAAGATCATTTTGCAGCCTTTAAAAGCCTTCCAGGCCAGCGGCGAAGCCAAACAAGAAAAATGCTCTTAAAACTTTGTTTGCTTTTAAAATTTATCGTTGATTGTTGTAATGTGCAGTGCTCACATCGCACACAAACTATTTTAGGTGTCGCCCATTTTATTTAAGGGGAGGGAAGGGAGGCAGAAGTAGACAATACAACAGGCAACAGCATAACTTTAGAATGTGGAATACGTAGTTTTTCCCTTTTTTTATTTTCCATTCTTCCATTTTTCTATTACCACTTTCTTTTTTTAGTCGCAGTTTCCATTTTTTCATTTCATTCCAAGTCACGAAAGATCCAAAAAAAGCATTCATTAAAGTCTCCCAGAGATTAAAACCATGTTCATTGTTCATTTTTCGACTTTTCCAGTGTCAACCCTTTCATTTTTGTTATTCCAAATCTTGGTTTTATGAAAAGAAAGAGATTGTATTAGGGAAATGAGTGTCTTTCCCTGTGGGAGGGTGGGAGGCGAAGGGAGCATCAGCCGATATCCCCGTGTCCTGTCAAGGCCCGCCAGTCGAGGCCGGCCAAGGCGGAATATCCACTCCGCACTCCTTGATAAGATAAGTGCACAATGCGAGTTTAAAATCACGAAAAACACTGTAGTGAGACTTTGTGTTGCCAACAGGGGAAACACAAAAACCCGTGTCGTATTTGGTTGGTAGTTATGCCACTGCATATAATCACGCGGGCAATATAATCATACTAGCGGACTTCGCGCTCCAAACCCCTTCTGTCAAGTATTAATATATACTCCTTCTTGGGAATGTATTAATATATTTGTATCTATATCTATACCTTAATATAAGATACATTAAAATATTTCCTGAAAAACTGAATGCACCTCGATAATCCCATTGCATTTAAATATGATATAATATTATATGCAAACAATGCATACATCTATGGAAAAACAACTATTTAATCATGTGTAAGTATAATAATTTCAGTTGCACATAGTCCACTTCTAATTCTGCTCACTTCACATTGCCTTCCTTCTCCTTTTTCCCTCTTCTGTTCCATATCCTTCGTTCTTCACTAATCTTCCTTATAAATTTATAAGGGATTTAGAATCTTAGAGGGATATAAATTTATAATTTATAAGGGAATATTATACTCTTATACTTTATACTCTTCTCGCCGACATAGTGCACTCTTTTATCAATATATTTTATTTTTTATTCTAAACTCTAAATATCTAATTATAACTTCAGATATCAAATCTACAACAAATTCTCTGAAATTCTGAAAAACACGCTAAAAACCAATAACGCTAAATCCACACTAATTACTATCAAATTTTAAAAAAATGCGCTGAAAATTAGAAAAAATTGTGAAAAACGTTTAATAGTAATGTGCAACGTGGATGCATTCAGTATTTCAGGAAATACGTAAATTGGCTAATAATATGTGGAACCCTCGAATACTTTGCCCACTGTACTCAAAGTCAACCCTTTAGCAGCAGAAAGGAATTCATTAAGTTATCTAAACCTAAACAGGTTTTCTATTCTATTCTATCAGGACAGCGCAGATAATTCTTTGGAAAAAGTCCTTTGGAAATTGGTTCAGTTGTTCTTTAGATCATAGCTAATAGAAAATGGTGCACACACACAAATTTCCTTTAACAGATTTATATATTAGTAAGATAAGATATATAATCCCAGACTACGGCCGTCCATTCATAATGTAACACTTTTACAAGAGTCCGACAGCACTTTTTCCCTCAGAAAACGTGCAAACGAGCATTGAGAAAAGCCTCGCGTTTTGTTGACGAAAGTCCCCATATTTACAATGTCATCCATCCCATTCTCTTAATTATATTAACAATAAGAGTCCTCCGCTGACTTTCACAACGATACCGCGGCGCTGTTCCCCGACAGGAATCCTCCCCTCCGCGTGTCCTCCACCACAGGCAAGTCAATGCGGCAGCAAAGCGATCTGTCCGATCCCGCGGCCTAACCCGATTTATAAATAAACCCATGGGGGGCATTAGCACTTCGTCAGGTGCCAACCAGAAAGCGTGCGCCGCATAGGCTATTATTGGGGTTTCTCGGCTGTTGCTGCGGGTTAGGAACCTTCGGATGGTTCACTTGTTGGGCTTTTGCACCGAATAAATCATGGGCTGTGCAGATGCGTTCGCTCCTTTCCCCGAGGAGTGCGGCTGCCAAAATTTGTGCGAGTCATTTATCACTGAGACTTAGGATTTAGGAGACAGAAGAACAAGAGAATGATATTTATAATAATGATATAATTAAATTTATGTTGTTGTATTTTTTGTTTTGTGTTCTTTAAATAAGACTGTTTGAGTCATTCTTCTTTTATTTATTATTTCACTTATATTTATACTGTATCAATTTTACGTATGAAAAATTTGTACTTTTGTGCGATTTGTACTTTTTTTTTTATTATTTTTCCTCCCTTTTTTGCATAAGAAACGCTAAATTGTAAAAGTGATGTTAAGTTACAGTAACAAAAATTTATTTTCATTGTTTTGTACAATACTTTTAATATAATTTTATAACATATACAAATCGACCGATACTCAAAGAGGCGCCAACGTCCTTTTCAGAGATTTTCACTCATTTAGAGCGCATTTGGCCAAAGTTTTGGCGTTTCGCACTCATTTTCCACGCACGCGTTTCCCTAACGCCGAATACCGCCGCCAGATCGCGCGTCGTCCTCGCGAATCTTTCATTGCGTGACCTCCATCACATCAATCATAACGGGTTTTATGAACCATAAAATGGAAGAAGAGGAGCGAGCGAAAGAGAAAAAACAGAACGCGATCGCCTCCTCCTTCGTCCACCTCAACCGCCAACGGAAACCCTTTTGGGAAAGGTAGTGTCCGCGCGGAAAGGACCGCAAGATGGCGCGTGGAAAGTTCAAGGCCGATCGAGTACAAACCAGTTCTTTTCGTACCGATCCGGGCGAAACGCAGGTCAAACCCGGTCCTTGGACGCGAATATTTATTTATGATCCCCTCCGTGTCCTCGGGCAAATGGAGAGCAGGTTCGGTCGAGGATTGTGGCTGTCGCTGCACTTCGATCGATGGCCTTTGATATAATGGTGGGGGGAGGGGGGGTTGAAAGCGCGAACCCCCTAACCCCCCTTTAAGGTGAAAGCGATGACCTCGAGAACAAAGGCCCTTTGAAAAAGTTGCCAATAGAATTTGGGTTACCAACACCGAAGTGAAGAGACTGCGTTACTGTAACATTCGGCGCATTGCGCGAGTGTGTGTGTTGACATTCGGCTGTCAGTCCTTCGACGGAATGACATAACAAATAAGTCGCGGATACGAACACGAATTGTTCATTGTTTTACAGATGAGGTGCAACCATTGAGTTCGCAAAAAAGTTCCGTCTATGGTCTGCACTCGAAAGAAGCGGAAGTTATTTTTATGATTGACTCAACAACTGAGAAGGGTTGGCGCACGGTTAAATCTATCCACTGGCAATTTCCCGCAGGACAACAACAGCAATTCGATTCTCATCTTTTCTAATTGACTCCAAGGTCAAAGTGTCAATTTGACGCACACTAGAATAGCAAACTGAAACCGCTTCGGAATTCGCTGGCCATGTCCGGAAACGACTCATTGAGTGTCTGCCGCAAAGGCCACTTCCTCCACTTAATCCTCCGGCGATAACCGAACCGATGTGTCCCGCGAACGCCGACAGCGGTTATCTGAAAGATCATCGCATCCTCGAGACGAACTCGGACTGACCGGAAAATACTGTATAAACTTCGATGACCTTTCAACGCGTGAAATATTGAACATTGGTCGCCTTCGAACGGCCGCTGTCGGGGAGTCAGTGCTGTCCCTCCCCCAACGACAGCTTATGCTGTTGCTTTCATGAGGTATTTTGCATTGGAAAAGCCACCAAAGAAAGGAATGGCTTTATTATATAAAATATTAATAATTCATTATTTGCCCAGAAAATAATTTTCCCGATTGAAGACAATAATTTTTCTAATATTCTATTTTCTATTTATATTTATACTATTCTAATTTTATAATTCTAAAATGAATAATTTTACAAAAAAATATAATTATTAAGTCCCTCCGGTCGGAATAATTATGTAATTAATTTTTTTTAGAATTTGATAATTGGAATAGATAGATATTAATTAAATATATTTAATAATAATATATTATATTATATAATAATTAATTATATCAAATAATAAAATAATAACTTAATAAGTAAATAAATACATAATAAATAAATAAATAAATAAATAATTTTTTGACAGCTGGGAATTTTTTCCGTAAATGTAGAGGTGAATAGAAACCGCAGAAAACGGACCGGAAATAAATGCAACAGCTGCGTTACTTTCAGGTCTTGTCATAAGTAACTTCCGCTTGTTTTTCACAGTAACGGCCGCAGATCAACGCGGAAAACGGCGGAACTAGGATCGGGAAGGGGGTAAAGGATTCCGAATGAACGTGGGGGATGATAGAGAGAGAGAGAAAGAGCGGGAGCCGATTCGGTAAAGAATAATCGCGTCGGATTGAAAGAGACGTGGCAGAAGAAAATATGAACACCAGGAAAACACTTTCGGCTTTAAAGCGCTTTTTCGCGTCATTTGAATTTTCATTGTGGCTGCCGTTGTGAAACGTTTACTTATTTCGCTAAAAGCTCTTTAAGGGTTGATGTGGGGGAAGAGAGGGAGGAGAGGAGAGCGGGGGAAGAAGAAACCATCGGAATGAAATGGGAAGATCCAGTGTATTTTTAATGTAATCAAATGTTTCGGTAATGCAAAAAGAAAGCTAATAACGAAGAAGTTGGGGATGATTTTAATTTTTTTTGAAAACTCGCTGCAGAGGGGGAGGGAAAAGGTGCTCTCATTTTTAATCCCTTTATAACTTAAAAAAGTTTTATTTTACGTCATAAAACCCTTTACACGAGTGTCAGACCTGAAACTTTTAATTACCTCGACCGGCTAATCCAAAGCTCTTTCTGCTTTGGGGGGAGGGAAAGGGGGTTGCTCTCAGACTGCTTAATTTCGTTGTGTGCTTTGTCGGTAGCTGCTCAGCAATGAATAATTCGGAAACGGAAAGAAAAAAGCCGGGAATGAGGCATTGGATGAAGACTAGAAGCGAATATGTTTATTATTCTAGAAGTTTTTTTTTCAAAATGTCGGACACTCCGATTTATGTTTCATGATTGAGCAAAATTCATGACAGCTCTTTTCGCATTTACATTTGCAAAGAAAATTCAAAACGGCGGTAAAATTTGGACGGGGCTTTGAAAAATTCACGTGGGAGACCAGCTCCCGAAATAACACCGCTCGATTAATATTTCCAAAGACATTTTCTCTCCTGTCGCGAATGGCTTCCCTCTTCTCCCCTCCTTTAACATTAAGTTAAAGTTAAAGTTAACACTAAAATGACCGCCTTTTCGCCATTCCTGCCCCCTCCAAAAAATGTCGGTGAAATTTATCGGAGCCGAAAAAATTATTACTATAACTGGAAATTAAATGACACTTCTTAACGGTCTCTTTTACTTTCTCTACTATATCAAATATCTCTAAATACATCAAATAATTATTACTTATGTGATAATTTATAACGCCTGCGTACAATAATGGAGGTTTTCGTCTTTTTTCGGTCACTCACCAGAAAAAATTCAGTTAAAGTACAGTTTATTTGATTTTTATTTTAATTAAAGCGATCACTAATGAGTTCATTATCGTATTTGCTTATACAATATTTACGGATTAAATGTAAATGACAATTTTAAAAGTTCAGATATTTTGTTTATTTATTTATATATTTTTATTTATTCATCGATTTTTGTTTTTATTCGTTGCATATTATTTAACTTTATGCTTTCATTTCTTGCATGATATTTAACTTTACTCTTTTATTAATATGTTTTGCTATTTTACTTACTAATTTTATACTCGATTCTGTATTATCAGCATCACTGTCTTTATTGATCTCAGCATAAATACTTTTAATGTATTATTTTTACTTTTATTTTCCTATGCCAGCACTTTTTCCACATCAATTGTTCTCATATTTATAATGATAGAAAAACTACTCAGTCCCGATCTTATTTTATTAATATTCTATAGTAAACAGTGCATATTTATGTTTGTAAGATTTCACCTCTAATGCTGTGGGTGCCATAGAGGCTTAATGTATTATAATAATTATTATTAGTGTTTATTTGTTTGGCTTTATGTGTAATTATTTTTATGAATTTGTTTTGCGTGTATATCGCGTGCATATGTATGTGTATATATTACTGATGTAGTGAAGTACTGAATGTTCTTCTTTGGTTTTTAAAAAAAAGATTATGAAATTTGAAGGAATTACAGACAAGCCAATTAGGCCTTGAGCAAAACAACATAAAAACTTCCAGTAAGCAAATAAAAACAAATTTTTGCAACGAATTCAGCGTTCAGCTCCCGTCTTTCTGTCTAGTTTGGTTTAAGTCACGTAAAATAAAATAAACAAACGCATTCCGATTTATTATCATGGCGAATGTTAATGATTAGTCTCGTAATTAATTCGAAACACGGTTCACTCACCTGAGAGAAACCGCCCGAAAATGGCAATGAAATCGCCAGAAGCGTCGGAACGCTTTGAATAATTGACAAAGCGCGGGAAACGGCCACTTCCGGCCGGAACCTTCGACCGGAACCTTCGCGCCCCGGTGGCGGCTCACCGAACTACGCAATTCCTCGATTCCCGTTGGCCTTGCGCACGTGACGTCATCATGGCAACCGCCCACTCGCGTTGCGCTTTGCGAGTCGCCAACGGGCAGCAGGGCGGCCTAAGCGATCACCGCGATTCGGCCCTGCTGATTGCCGTGGGAAAGAGAGAAGAGTCGCGGAAAAGTGCTGAGAAACGCAATCGTGGCGGAGTGATGCCATTAGGGTTTCTGTGCACCGCCATTGAGGTGATTATGTCATTGAGTCGCACAGTGGGCGACCTTCAGCACTCGCACACTGCACTTGAGCGAGTGAGCTGAAATGATTTTTATTAGCAATTTGCTTCGGTGCTGAAAAGTGGCCGTTTGTGCGGAGCAATAATTGCTATCTACGCTGTCGGGGGGAAAGTTTCCATCCGCAAAATTCGTTTTATGCATCAAGAGGGACAATCCGCCCCTGAGCGCTCAACTCTTTAAACTTTTTGCCCAGAAATAAAATCAAAATCCCAGTTTGATCTCATTTTAGCCTTTTTTTTCTTTTATCTTTTATGTTTTATTTCTTTTTTTATATTTTCCTATCCTTTTCCTTATAAAATTAAAATAAAGTCAAAATTAGATCGAAAATAATTATTTTGTTTACTTTTTTTTGCTTTTATATTTTTTATTCTTATGATTGAAAAAATTTTTTTAATTTTTGCTTTTAAAACAAAATAATTTAATAATTTCAAATTTGACTGAAAAAAACATTTTGCTTTTTTATTTTTTCCCCTTTTTTGTTTCCATTTTTTGTTTTTTATTATTTGTTTTTTCTTTTTAGTAACTTTTCATTTATTATTTTTATTTATACTTTGTTTTTATTATGTGTTTTTTATTTTTTACCACTTTTCATTTATACCTTATTGCTTTTATAATTTTAAAAAAATTAAGACTATAAACTTTAATAAATTTTCTTTCCTTTTTAAATATTTTTTCTTTCTTTTAATTGTCTTGTTTTTTAATTTTATGTCCCTCTCTTTTTTCTTTCATTTTGTTTCTAATTTGCCTTTGTTTTCCTTTTTGTATTTTTCCATGTTTCTTTGTTTTTTTTATACATTGAAAATAATTTTATAAACGTTGCTTTGGGTTCAAAACGTTTCCTCTGTCGCAGATGTAAACGACAGCGGAACCCGTTCAAATTCTCTCCATAGGAAGCCTTCAAATATCGCATGAAATGGAAAAAAATGCTGCTGAATGGCTCCACCACCCCTCGGCAACAGCAGCATCCCCATCTTTCCATGTAAACATAATCACAATAGGGAGGTGGTCACGTGAAACTGGCGAACGACAGCGGACTTGTAAAATATGCAAATATGGGGGCGGGGGCGGGAGGGGCGGCTTTAGACACCGAAGGACGTCAGCGAAATTATTTATTTAATCGTGACGAGGCAGACAAGTGTGAACGCGAGCGCTTAATCGACAGCAACTAACTGTTTGCGTGTCCTCGAAGCCAGAGATTCAGGCACCGCAGGATCAAGGTTTTCCCGTGGCGGATGGGCTGCTGCTGCAGTTCCAACTTCCATTTTTTGTTTAGAATAACTTGTGAATTATGTAAACACGAATTTGAAATATTGGCAAGCGTGGTAAAAATAAACGAGCGAAGGGTTATCCAAAACTGTCGGCGAGTACTCGCGCTGTTGCTTCTTTCTGGGGATTCTCAGATCGATAAAGTGAAAATCCGGTAAAGGGAAATTGAATTTGGAATGAATGGAGCGACTTAGATGGGGGGTGGCTGCGGGTGGTGGAGGGGGTGGAGGGGTAATGAAATTTATTGTTGAGGTTCTGTCGTAACACCGTCCTTGGGGGCGCAGAGGTAGAAGTTTTCTTGGCAGTGATATTCACGATGAGAATACAAAAATAGCCGAGGTGACAATGGTCATAGAGCGTGAAGATATGTCGGGGACGGGATGAAAATGAAATTTTTCAAAGCGGCGGTGGATCGGCTTTGCTTTTGGGGGGCGGGGCGGGACGGGGCGGGGGCGGTGATTGGAGTCGTTCCACCGGAAGTGGTTGATTTTGTGAGTTTTTGTTTCGTTTGAGTGAGATTCCTTTCCTTCGCGTGGAAATGAAAAATGAAAAGCAATTTGTGAGAAATCTTGAAATGGCGAAATAATTTTAAAGTTTCCAAAGGCAGTTCCAGGGCCTTGTTGTGACAGAATTTCACTGGGTTTCGCAGAGCGGTGGAAAAAAAGAGGAAAGTAGAAAAAGATAAATTGAGGAAAGAGAAAAAAGGAAAGAGGAAAGAGGGGAAAAGACAAAAAGGGTAAAAAGGGTAAAAAGAGTGAAAAGAGTGAAAAGAGCAAAAAGATAAAAGGAAAAATAAGAGAAAAAATGGAAAAGAATAGCAAGAGAAATTGAGAAACACAATAAGAAATCTATAAAAAAGAAAAAATTTCAAGTTATTATTTCCAATTTGAGTTAAAAGAGAGAAGAGAGCACAATGTGGGGTCATTTTGACCTCCATCATCTGGCGTAGGTAGGGCAATGGCCAAGGGCCCTCAATGAGCCCTCCACTCATTAGCCGCACACGAAACCGCACCACGAATTACTCTAATTACTTTATCCTGGGTGCGCTGCGTGGATCGCTGCTGTGGCGACCCGTGCTGCGCTTACGGCTCTGTCGCCCTCGCTCCCGCAGGGATACTTAAATAGACTCCGCGAAGAACCGCCAGAAATGCGCTCTCTCGAGGCCAAATGGTTTGTTCGCTCTGCCTCGCGAGTCTGCCATCATGAGGACAATGCGGGTCATTCTGACCACATGGATGTCATCCCGGATGGGGATGAGCGCCCTCCATCCCCTCTTTCCTCACACAAACAGGGAAATTGTGTAATTTAGACAGAGCATTTGTTGTGCAGTTTCCGGCGTTTGAATGTGTTATTGGTTTTGACTTCCGGCGACGCGAGATTTGTTGGGAAATGCGGGGGGATCCGGGCGACAGGTGAAGAAAGGGATGGAAGGGAGCAGTGGGGTAGAAGGGACGGAGGAATGTCATAGAGGAACATCGAGGCCAAGAGACAGATTATGCAAAAAGGCAAATAATGGCGGAGTCAGCGTTTTTTTAGCTGACACCTGAGGCTCGGTTCTGAACATTCTGAAGGAATTAAAGCATTTACGGAAAACTATTTTAGGTATTTGGTTTGGAAACTGAACGTTTGATAGGAAGAAGTTTTCCCTTTTTCCCTTTTTCGATTTTCCTTTTTTTTCTTTTCTCTTTTTTCCTTCTCTCTTTTATTTTTTCCCATTTTTGGAATAAGAAAAATTGCGATGGTCGCACATAAATGTAAAATAGCTTTCCCGCATTTTAAGGTTTTCCTTTTGACTGTCTGAAATCGTAAAAGTGCACCGCCAAAGAAATGAGGCTTTGAAATGTATAAGAATGAGTTAAAGTTGATTGAAGCGCCCAGGGGCCAAAATGACCCCTTCGGTGTCAGAGTCGACAAAATGGCTGCCTTTTCCTCTCTCGAAGCGGAACTCGATTTCGAGTGGCTCGAGATCCTTTTCTGTTGTCACTTTCACTCCTCCCGAGCTTTTTGCTGACGCAGCAAAAGAGGAAGTCTTTTAGATGAGCAAATAACCGAAGGAAAATTGAATGTTGAGAGCTTTCTAATCACTCCGCGTTTATATTTATATAAAATAAATAAGCGAACGACCCCAACAGAAGAAACTCCCATTCGCTTTTGATTCATTTCGTTAATTCATTCATTATTGCCTTCTTTTTTATACTATTTCATTTTTTCTTATATTATTTTTTTATACGTTTTATAACTTTATTGTTTCTGATGTTTATTTTCCCTTTTTACATCATAAATACATCGCAACAACGAAGTAAAGGCCATAACTGGAATTTATTCATGCATAATTTATAATTTTTGTCATAAACTCCAAATGCCAACAAATAAATATATAATTATATCTCATATGAATTTATTAAATTTATATTCATGAATTGGAGTCATATTTCGTGAATCGGTTCAGTGGTCGTAAAGTTATAAACGCGCAGAGCACCGGGGGGATTAATTATTTTGTCAGCCTGATTTTTACCGCCCTCTCCTCCCTTCCATCCCCTTCATCCCCCACACTTTCTTCTACAACCCCTTCGCGTCCTCCACTTCTTTAATATAAAACGCCAAATCATTTTAATAATTTTGCTCGACTAAGCAGAATGCTGATACAGAGGATTTCCTCCTCTGCTCCGAGGAGATACTCTTTCCTTTCATCTTGTTTATCTCATCTCCTTCCCCGCCTCCCTCCGGCCCCTCGTCGTGGCACCAGAACACCAGAACGGCCGGAATCTGGCAGTGCCTTCGCCCGGGGGCGAATGGCGCCCCGCCGAGTCGAGGCCGTCCGGTGTTGGCGTTGTTACTTTGCTGACGATGAAGGACAGAGTGGGAAAGGATGGGGCGCAGAAACGGTATTTAATACGTCGGATGTTTTTATATAATAAATTCATATGTATTTATATGTATTTTTATATAAAATTTGTATGTATTTATTTGGTTGAGTCATAAGTTTCTTTCTTTTTCGTGTTAAATTTTCTGTTTATTTATTTCTTTATTAGACAGAGTCATAGGTTTATATTTGGAATTTTTATTAATTTATATATTTATATAGTTGATTCATAAATAATTTCCTTTTCTGCGTGGCATTTTTCTCTTTATTTATTTATCATTGTAAATTAGAAAGAGTCGTAAGTAACTTTTTAGAGCATTTTATTTTTATTTTTACATTTTATTTATTAAGTCAGGTTTTCGTATGGAATTTTCATTTATCTTCGGCGCCATATATAAGTTTTATATAGGACATTTTTTTACTGATTTTCAATTATTTTAATAATTATCAATTAAAAATTGGAGGTTCAACATTTGCCATAGATCCAAGCGGAATATGTCTTTCCTCTCCGGCCGACCACAAATAAATAATTCGCTGTGCAATGTCGAAAGTAGGAATCCTCGCGGTCGCTCACTTCATTGACACACTTTTGCCCGTTATCTCCTCCCAGCGACATTAATAACTCCTAACCCACTTCGACTCCCTTTCGCGCGACGCCTTTATTTTTACATCGCCTTTCCTTCGCTCTCCTGCCACGTCTCTTCAGCCGCCCAACTCCCGTCGGGGCAGCAGACTCCTCGGGGGCGCACGGAGGGTCCCCCGCATTCACCTCTATGCTTTGCCCTCGCGGCGGGAGTTGGAGTGTTTCTGGGAGCCCTGAGGTTGAGGGGAGAGGTGATGGGTCCTTCGGAGGCTTTTCGGCCATTTAAGTGGGATCTGTCGGTTTGCCGAAGAGTTTATTGACTTGGCGATTAGTTTGTTTAAACGGCTTATCCATCGCCTTGAGAAGAAAAGTCGCACGCCCCCATCTCCTCTTATCTCCTCGATCGCTGTTTCATCTCAGCATCTCCTCTCCTGCTTTGGCGGCATTCCTGTCTTGGCCTCATTGTGAGCGGCCGTCGTCGAAGGCCGAAGAGCCGAACAGGTCTTGTGAGCACAAATGTGAGGTGGGGAATGTTGGGGGAGTGAAGAACAGAAGAAAACGAAAAAGAGATGAAAAGAGAATGTATGGATAATAACAAAAATAAAGAAATTATGTATACAAAAAGTATAAATATAAAGATTTGTATACAGTTTATATACAGATAACTCCTTATAATCGTTCTACAGCTTCATAAAAAAATAAAACAAGTAATGAATAAATTATTAAATAAAAATAAAAATATGAGTATAAATAATAAATATAAATGAGGATGAAGTGCGAAATTAAACAACATCGTAATAAACACTAAACATAACATTATTTATATGCGTTAAATAATCTATCATTTTTTATCTCAAATGACACATTTGCGATAAAAATAAAAATAAAAGTGCTCTAAAGAAAAAGTCAGAAGAAAAGCTTATAAAAGTCTAGAAAAATGTGCATAGAGAAAGAAACTATTAAAAGATTAAAAGAATGGAAGAGAATTTCAAAGAAAAGTCGCAGCTGAAAACAGGAAAAGCTTGGACGAAGGAGGGAAATGATATGGAAGAAAGGCCGAAAGAGAGCCGAAAAGTGAACCGATGACCGAAACGGAAAACAAAGCACAGAAACGATCAAAAGAGTGTAAATAAAAATATACAGAGAGAAAGAAATTGGCTTCATACGCGAATTCATACGCGAAAATGTCCTTGAAAAGAGGAAGAAGAAGGAGACAAATGGCCGAAGCGGAAACGGAAACCGAATGGGGGGAGCGCAAATACCTTCGTTTTGACACAAAGCAGAAACCCTAATTCTCGATCACATTCATAACTTAAAAAAACAAATTCGTTGGCGATGCGTAATTAATTAAACCGTCGATTACCTCCCGTAATTGCTTCTCCTTTCTTAGTCGGCTTTAATTCCCTCTAATCTCACATCCTCCCCCCGTCGCCCCGTCGCCCGCGCAGGGCTGCCAACAATTCCTCTGCTGACACGTCTTTTCGACTTTCATTCAATTGAGACCAACAATTGCTTGATCGTTTTAATTCGCGGTTATCGCGATGAGCCTTTTCCCGAGCGAGAATCAGGGTCGGATTGGCGAGGGGGAGAGGAAAGACACCGATTGTGGGTGTTTTGTTTTTATTTTATTTTCATCATCCCTGCGAAACGGGGAGACGTTCCCGCCACCCCTCAACTCAATATTATCCTCCGCTTTATTAAATTCCTCTTGTGTTTATTTTTAAATTCCGCTCGCGCATTGCAAATTTAATAATAATGTGATTTAAAAAAGAAAAAAAAAGCAATAAAAACGTTCCCCCGAACGGATTCTCATCGGTGATGTATGGGTTAGGTTCGTGAAGAAAAAACCATAATAACATAATTCGACTGGCTCGTGTAATATTAAACATTACATTGTTTATCAAAATAAAAAAAAATGGGTTTACCCGAACTGAAAAAATGTGAGATTTGTCTTTTTTCTCGTTCTATTGAGGTCGGCGCCCTTTCGGGTTTTCTTTTAAATCGAAAGCGAAATTAATTAACGAAAAGAAACTCAAACACATCCATTATATATGGGGAACAACACTTTATTAACCGGGTTATCTGATCACAACGACGTTTTATACTGAAATTGCTCCGTTTGTTGTTGTTTGTTGTCGTCTTGCGCAACTCCTTAAAGCTCTCTTCGTCCATCACAACGCGCGCGGATAAAATAACTTATCTTTAACTCTTGTATGGGATAAATTCTATGGTACATTTATAACAATAACAAAAACAACTCGGGTCGGTTCGAACACATTCACCTTCAGCGCACCTCCTCCTGGTCCGCGTTGAGCTTCCCGTTCTGCGCGTCCACGTCCAGCATCCCCGGAGGAATCGGGTGCTTCCTCAGTTCGTTCTTGCTCAGGTGGTTCACGATACCCGCCCCCAGCGAGTCCCCCAGCACGTTGATCGTCGTCCTGAACCGGTCCAGCAGCCAGTCGCAGGCGATGATGAGCGTGACGTCCTCCGCCGGCAGGCCGACGGTGTCCAGCACCATCACCATCGTGACCAGCCCCGCCTGAGGGATCCCCGCCGCCCCTATGCTTGCCGCCGTCGCCGTGATGCTTACCGCCACCACCTGCCCCAGCGTCAGGCTGATGCCCCGCACCTGCGAGATGAAGAGCGCCGCCACCGCCTCGTACAGCGCCGTCCCGTCCATGTTGATCGTCGCCCCGATGGGCAGGACGAAGCGGGCCACTCGGGGGTCGACGTTGTTCTTGTCCTCCAGGCAGCCGATGGCGATGGGCAGCGTCGCGGAGCTGGAGGCCGTCCCGAAGGCGGTGGCCAGGGCCTCCCCCATGTTGGCGATGTAGCGGAAGGGGAGCGTCCTCGTGACGACGGCGTATATCGTGGGGAGGATGACGAAGCCGTGGACGAAGAGCCCGACGAGGACAGTCATGAAATACATGCCCAGCTGGCCGATGATGACCTCGAAGCTGTCCATCTCGAGGATCTTGGAGGAGACGAGGAAGAAGACGCCGATGGGGGATACCCAGATGACCCAGCCGGTGATGATCATCATGCAGTGGCCGAGGCAGCTGAAGAAGTTGAGGAGGGGCGCCCCCTCCTTGCCCATCTTGCCGAGGGTGATGCCCAGCACGGTGGAGAAGACGACGAGGCCGAGGATGTTGGTGCCGTCAGCGTACTCGTGTCCGATCTCCCACTCCATGATGGGGGCGAGGGACCCGTTGGCCGTCTTTTGGGGCTTTAACACAGTCCTGTACTGGGATATGCAGGCTTGCACTAAGTTCGGCGGGAACATGTTCCTGACCAGATCCATGAGGGTGTCCGCGGTGGTCACGTTCCTGGAGGTGCCGGCCCTGGCGATGGAGGAGGAGTCGCCCTGGCCGGGATGGATGGCTATCACGAGGATTATCCCCTCCACGACGGCTATGATGGTCGTCGTCATGTAGAAGAACACCGCGCGGCCGCCGATCCGCCCCGAGAGGCTCAGATCCAGGCTCCCGATGGCCGAGACCAGGGACGCCACGATCAGCGGCAGTATCAGCGACTTGAGCATCCGGAGGAACAGGTCCCCGATGTACTGCACGTACATTATCTCCCGGGCCGGCCATTTCGTCTCGCGAGAAGTCCGCAGAATCACCCCCAAAGCTGCACCTCCCAGGACCCCGAACACCGTCAGAAGCGTTAGCGCGTTCTTCCGCAGACACGTCTTCACTCTCTCTCGACCCGTCTGAGGCATTTTCTCTCCCAGACTAACTGCCTACCGCTAACTAAATCACGCCGCCTCCCCACTAAACGTTCCCGACACTCCTCCTCACTTCAATCACCCGGTGACATGCGCGATTATCTACAACCACTTGCGTTCGCGCCTTCGCACATCAGCGCTCTGCTTCCACTCCGCACGACCAACTCCACTCAACTAAAGCCCAGCGCCATCCGCATCTCGTACGCGACCAAAGCTTGCCTTCCTCCCGCGCGAACACACTCTCCGCCCGCCACTCGTCTTCGAGTGCGGCCGCTCGGCCTCTGCCCTCCTCCGCGCCGCGCCCGCCGCGGACGCTGCCGCCGAGATCCCCGTCGCGGCCCCCTGAACTCCCCTGCTTTTCCCGCCATAGACACACAACAAGTTATAATACTGTAAGAACACGCGGCCCCTTTAATTTAATTACTTCATTAGTATATTGTTATAGAACTAATTATAATTATCTTCTCCTTCTCTTTTTCTTATTGTATTCTTGCTCTCCTTTCCTCTCTATTTTTATTTGATGTTTGTTTTTCTGTTCTTTCATTGTTTATTTTGTTTATTTTAATTTGGCAAATGAAATTCTCACTTTTTCTTAATTTTATATTTTTTTATTCTAATGTTTATTCTAAATAAATTTTTTATCAATTATTAATGAGTTATTTTAAGTGCGGCCCATTAGGAAAACTAAATAATAAATAAATATAAATTTAAATAACGTTCTACTTTATGAACACTATCTTTCTGAACAAATTATAAAGGTCACAGATAGACCGATACGAAAACAAAGATAAAATAAAATAGTAATTTATTTATTACAATAATATAAATATATATATAATATAATAAATAAATAAGTCTAAGCACCGGCATCGCAATCTCCAGGCAAAATGGAGGGTGCAACGTCCCTCTCCTGTCTTTGTTTCACCCCCGTCTTCACCACCACCACCCTCCACAGCCTGGGACCAAACGAAGGGTTTTCCGAGACGAGCGACCCTCCCACAAACTATTGAACGTCCCGGACACCCATAAATCACCAGACTTGAGCTTAATCTACCTGCTCAGCACTGTGCGATACGAACTTTGATTGGCGTTTTATGTTTGCATATAAATCAGTGGAGATATGATGTTGGTTGAGGGACAGCTATAACCGCCTGGCAACAGGAATTACAGCTGATGACCTCGAAGTCATCGCTGTAGAGTCTGAACGGGGGGGGGAAGGGGGAAATAGGGAAGGAAAGTTGCTGGTCTCTTTTTGGCGGTCGGAGACAAAGTACAGTAAAAGAGTTTAGGAGCAATTCATGTTTCGGGGTGTGCATTAGAAGTGATAAAGCGCTTAGCATCACATCATAACTCAATTATTACTAAGGAGTACGAAGAAAGTGGTACAGAGTTGATTTTATTGGTATTTCTCTTCCAAAAAGCAACACTTGAATGTGAATTATTTTATTCATTACCACCACTTTCCAATTTCAACTCCTTTCTCTCTCTCTCCTTTTTTCTCTCTCATTTCCTTTCTTTATTCTTTTTCTTTTTTCCCCCCCTCTCTCCCTCTTTTTCTTTCCATTTTTCCCTCACTTTCTTCCTTCTTTCTTATCCCAAGTCGCGTTTGCTCTGTACACATCCCTCTTTCTTAACTCCCTCTCCCAAATTACCTTGAGAAATTCTTTACAATCCGCCTGAACAATTCTCCATTCTTCTTTCGATAACGTTTCCGATAACAACCAGGAAGTATTATGTACGAGTACCCACTTATGAGTACTCGCACTGATTGCGGGAAACGCCCGAGTGACACAGTTTGATGCTATCTTTGTTATTCTGTCCTTCGTTTCAAGGATTTCGGACGGGGGTGGCAGAAAGGGGTTGTCTTTGGCGAGGGAAGGCAAATTGAGAAGAGGAAGATTATAATTAACGAAAAGTTGTTTAAACGCTTTAATTGTCTCAATTCACGAGTCCCGTAGTTATTATAATTACGCCTAATTAGTCGACCTATTAATTAATTCGTTGCCGCCGTTTTTGAATAAATTTCTCCAATGCGGAGGAAGTCGTTGGGGAGTTTTTAAGCTAGACTTTCGGGCACCTCCACCATGACCGTTGGCTGCTTCCACGACGAAAATAACGGCCATTTTGAGATCCCTTCAGAGAATTTCTTTCAGAACGAGTCCCATTATTTTTCGATTGTTTGCGCGGATTAGTGTTTCCGCGAGAGATTAACAATGGAAATTTATGCGCAGTTCTGCGGAGACTTTTATTACGTCGTTTCCGACGAGAGCTTAATTGCCCTTACTCTCTCATTTCAGGCACAGGATGAAGGGGAAAACCACCCTGTGGGTCCCGGGCAGCGACCACGCCGGCATCGCCACCCAGGTCGTCGTCGAGAAGACCCTCTGGCGAGAGGCCCGGAAGACCCGCCACCAAATCGGCAGGGACAACTTCATCGAGAAAGTCTGGCAGTGGAAACACGCGTGAGTGCCCCCTTTGTCGCGCATTCGAACACTGGCGACAGCCTCGCGCCAGCGGCATAAATCTCGACACCTTCCCACACTCCTCAGGCGGTGTTCATTGTCCGAGACGAGGGGCCTTGAGGATGGGATCGCAGTTCAAGGCTTGATTGGGGTGTCGAGGACAGTAGGGGGCGGGAGGGGGCGGGAGGGGCGGTGAGCAGTGGGAAGTGACTGAGACGGCATTGTTCTCGTCATTGAAAGACGTCGCTGAGTCAATATTTGTCGGAATGAAGAGTTTGAGTCGATGGGGAATTAGGGAAGTAGCCTAATTGCGATGTTTGAGGAATGAAAGGAGGAGAGGGGAGGGGGAACATTTATGAAAATGTTAAAATGAGTGCGATAATTGGAGAGCGAATGTTGCGTCGTGGGAATAGAAACAAATGGAAGACTCGACGTGTCGCGGTTGCGACAGTAGACTAAATCCAGAACCCATATTATAGTTTTTGGACTGACCGTTTCTGTTCCTTTTACCTGCATTTTATGTTCACATTCTTTGACTTATTCCCTCATTCGCCTCTTTTTTTTAATTTGAACGCATCCCAAAGCGAACACACAGAAACGAATTGTGGATTAAAACATTACACGCAAATACAAAAGTCAAAGCAAAATAAATTTAACCGTCATCCCCTCACTCTTCCCTTATCAACACTTCTGGCTGACCTCTTTCGCCTTCTTAATAATATATTAACCCATAAATTTACGGATAAAAATAATTAAATGCTGCCCTGTCGTTTCCCCGAATTTTGGCTTTCGTTCAATCGAACGCCGCTGCCCACTCGCGTCTTCTGCTCCTCCTGCCCTTTGACCCGCTCTCCTTCCCTTCCAGGAAGGGCGACAGAATCTCCCACCAGATCCGCCGCCTGGGCTCCTCCGTCGACTGGGACCGCTACTGCTTCACCATGGACCCTCCCCTCTGCGCCGCCGTCACAGAGGCCTTTGTCCGTCTCCACGACCAGGGACTCATCTACAGGAGCGACAGACTGGTCAACTGGTCCTGCACCCTTAAATCTGCCATCTCCGACATTGAGGTACTCCCTTCTACTCTCTCTCTCTCTCTCCTTTCATTCGCTTTTCATTCACCTTTCCAGGTGGACAAGACAGAGCTCACAGGACGAACCCTCCTCAGCATCCCCGGCTACAAGGACAAGGTGGAGTTCGGCGTCCTCGTGTCCTTCGCGTACCCCGTCGAGGGCTCCCAGGAGGAGATCGTCGTCGCCACCACCCGTGTCGAGACTATGTTGGGCGACGTCGCCGTCGCCGTCCACCCCGACGACCCCAGGTACAAACACCTCCACGGCAAGACCCTCATCCACCCCTTCTGCGACAGGAAGCTCCCCGTCATCTGCGACACCTACGTCTCCATGGACTTCGGCACAGGTACACCCACCCCGAGCACTCCCCCCCTCACCACACTCACCACACTCACCACATTCGCACACTATAGGTGCCGTCAAGATTACTCCCGCCCACGACCACAACGACTACGACATCGGCCGGAGACACAACCTCCCCCTCATCACCATCATCGACGAGGAGGGCAACATCACCGGGGACTGCGGAGACTTCACGGTAGGGAGAGGGTGGGGGAAGTGGGGGTGGCGAGGAGAGGCGCTCACGGTGGACTGTTGCAGGGAATGAAACGGTTCGAGGCGAGGAGGGCGGTGATAGCTCGGCTGAAGGAGCTCAACCTGTTCAGGGAGGTGAAGGATAATCCTATGGTGGTGCCCATCTGCAGCCGGTCGAAGGACATCGTCGAACCCCTCATCAAACCCCAGTGGTACGTCAAGTGCGAGGGGATGGCCGCCAGCGCGGCGGAGGCGGTTAGGTGAGTGAGGGGGCGAGGGGATAGGGAGAGGAGAGAGACAGAGGAGAGACAGAGGGAACATTTGTCTGCAGGTCAGGAGAGCTGAAGATCATCCCAGAGAATCACACCAAGATCTGGTTCAACTGGTTGGACGGCATCCGCGACTGGTGCATCTCCAGGCAGCTGTGGTGGGGCCACAGGATCCCCGCCTACTTCGTCACCCTCCAGGGCTGCCCTCCAGGCTCGGTAGGTGCCACCCCCCAGCCACGCTTCCTCAGGGCCTAAATGCCTCCCTTCCACAGGAACTGGACAACAAGTACTGGGTCTCGGGGCGGAGTGAGGAGGAGGCGCTCGCGAAGGCGGCAGAGAGGTTCAAGGTGGACGCCGGCCAGATCAGGCTGAGGCAGGACGAGGATGTCCTCGACACGTGGTTCTCGTCCGCCCTGTTCCCCTTCTCGGTGTTCGGGTGGCCGAAGGAGGTGAGAGTGTGGGGGGGAGAGAGAGAGGGAGAGGAGAGCTGATGTTTGGCCGGTTTCAGACGGAGGATCTGAAGGCCTTCTACCCGGGAACGCTGCTGGAGACGGGGCACGACATCCTCTTCTTCTGGGTGGCGAGGATGGTCTTCTTCGGGCAAAAACTCCTCGGGAGGCTGCCTTTCAAGTAAGAGTCGAGCTTTGCTCTTTCGGTTCGGGAGCGCTGAGACTAATCGTGTTGCCTCGACAGGGAGGTCTTTCTCCACCCGATGGTCCGGGACGCCCACGGTCGGAAGATGAGCAAGTCTTTGGGGAACGTGATCGACCCGATGGACGTGGTGAGGGGAATCACCCTCGAGGAGCTCCACAAGCAGCTGGAGGAGGGCAACCTCGACCCCAAGGAGGTGGAGAGGGCGAAGGCGGGACAGAAGCAGGACTACCCCAACGGCATTCCCGAGTGCGGCACCGACGCCCTGCGCTTCGCCCTCTGTGCCTACATGACCCAAGGTACGTTCGGAGGTGGAAAGCGTCATTGACGGCGATGACATTCCAACCTGTTTCAGGGCGGGACATCAACCTGGACATCCTGAGGGTGCAGGGCTACCGGTTCTTCTGCAACAAGATTTGGAACGCGACGAGGTTCGCTCTCAACTACTCTCTCGCGGAGTTCAAGCCGTCGGTGGAGCTGACGGTGAGTATGGGGGTGCGGAAGGGTAGTTGGAGGTTGGGTTGATCGGTGGAGGGAGGTGGAGGGAGCTGTGGTAGTCGGAGGAGGGCGGGAAAGAACGAAGGAGCGATGGTGGAGATGAAAGGAGGAGGAGGAGAGGCGAAAGCGGAGAAAGCGGAGAAAGCGGAGAGGACGAGAGGACATTGATGGATTGAAATTTTCAGATGGGACGAAATCCCTTGCAGCCATTGCACGTTCTCCTCCATAAAGTCGATAGTAAGTTTTTCAAAGCGGTGAACGCGTTGAGCTATTCGAAAGAGATTTTCACCGCCCTGAACGAGTACCTGGGCGACAGGAGCTACCTGGTGGCTCACTCGCCCTCCCCCGTGGACTCCCAGGTGATTGACGCCCTCGACGGCGCCAGCCTCACCATTACCGACTTCAACTCCGACTTCCCCCACGTGACCAGGTGGTGGAGACACATTCACGCCCTCAGGCGCCACCCCCAGTTCAGGAGGTGCTTCCTGGAGGGAGGCGAGGGGCGACCCCTCCACAAGGTGAGGTGCATGGCGCTGCAGTGTCTTCTCTTTCCTTGTGTCTTTGTCTTTTCTTTTCTTTTGTGTCTCCTACGCTTGCCTGTTCTTCTTTTGCTTCTGTCTCTTCTTCGCTTATTTATCTTTTCTTACCTTCTGAGCCGCTCTGCTAATACTTTGTTTGCGTTATATTTCTTCTTCTTCTCATCTGCCCTCCCCTTCCATGCATTCGCTCACCTTCGCTTCACTCCCTCTTGCCCGAACCAACTCACACTCACTTCTCTTCCAGATCGCCCCCGCCGCCAGCCCCATGGACAGATGGATGCTCAGCCGCCTCACCGCCGCCATACACGCCTGCAACGCCGGCTTCCACACCTACGACTTCCCCAAGGCCACCACCGCCTGTTACAATCTCTGGCTTTACGACCTCTGCGATGTCTACCTGGTGAGTACCTCCCCCCTTACCCCCCTAACCCCCTCACCCTCTCTCACCCATCTACTCTTCCAGGAATGTCTCAAACCCGTCATCAACCACGGCCGCCCTGAAGAAGTCCTCGCCGGCCAGCAGACCCTCTACACTGTCCTCGACGTGGGCCTCCGCCTCCTCTCGCCCTTCATGCCCTTCATCACCGAGGAGCTCTTCCAGCGACTCCCCAGGAAGTCGCCCTGGGAGCCCCCCAGCATCTGCGTGACGCCCTACCCCGAGGCGGAGGACTACCCCTTCAGGGACGAAGCCCTCGAGAGGGAGGTGGACTCCATCTTGAAGGTCGTCCACGGCATTCGCTCGGCCAAGTCCGAGCACAACATACCAAACAAGGTGAAGACTGAAGGTGAGTGGGGGTGAAGGGGGTGAAAGGGGGTGAAAGGGGGCGAGGGGGCGGTGAATGATGTTGGTGACTGTTTCAGCGTTCGTGGTGGGTCCGGACGAGGAGTTGCTCAAGAGGTTGAAGAAGTACTCTTTGGTGGTGACGACGCTGTCGATGAGCTCGAAAATGGAGTTGGGCGTGGATCCGCCGCGAGAGTGCGGCGTCGTGCACCGACACACTTCCGGTGAGGGTGAGCGATACGTGGACATTTATCTGAAGCAAGAATAAGTTTTGTGATGTTTTTAATAAAAGGTGTTCAGTTTGGATGCGTTGACGATTGATTTAACCGTCTCTTCCTTGGCCTCGTCGCAGCTTTCGCTTGTAAAACAACTCTTTACTTTCACTTTTTTCTCCTACTTCTGATCTCTCCCTTCTTTTCGATGATATGTTAAAGCTTACCCATGCATTGGAATTCTAAAAACAGATTCGCCACCCGAAGTTTTCCTATAGGCAATTCCTCTGCGCGAAACGCTTGCATATTGCCTCTCTGACGTTTTTCAAGATGAAGTTTTCTTTATTCTGAAAAACCTATGTTAGGCAATTGTTTCCAAATTTTAAGGTCTTGTCTTCAAAGAACAAGTAAAGATCGAAGTAAAGGGGGCGAATAAATAAAACTTCTTTTACTAAATATATATAGTAAGTATAATATCCCATAAACTAAGCAAATATCTTCTCCTCTCGCCTCTTCTTCGTGACCACCGTTCCCGGCTTGTGCTGCGCGTCCGGGTGGTTGAGCAGCTCCGGGGGGCACGTCGAGATGGGCGACGACAGGATCAGCTGCTTCAGGTCGTAGAACAGCCCCGAGTCGTCCTTCGTGCAGAAGGACACCGCGATCCCGTGCTTCCCCGCCCTGCCCGTTCGCCCGATCCTGTGCGTGTAGTCCTCGATCGTCTTCGCCATGTCGTAGTTGATCACCATCGACACGTCCTTGATGTCGATGCCTCTGCCCGCCACGTCCGTCGCCACCAGGATGTCCTTCGTCCCGTTCTTCAGCGAGGACAGCGCGTACTCCCTCTGCTCCTGACCCTTGCCTCCATGCAGGGTGCACGCGTTGTACTGGAAGAAGAGAAAGAGGGGTTACTGGGCGCCTGAAGGGGGAGGGCTGCAGAGGGCGCCTACTCACCCCGAGCTTCTCCAGTCCCCTGGCGAGGACGTCCGCGCCCTTCTTCTGGTTGACGAAGATGATGACGGGCGGCTCGACGCCCCGGGCGAGGAGCTCGCAGAGCTTTCGTCTCTTGTCCTGCTCGGAGACGATGTGGACGATCTGCTCGACTCTCTCTACGGGTTTCCCGACGGAGCCGATGTAGACGACGGCGGGTCTCCTCAGGTACGTCCTGGCGAGCCTTTCCACGGCGGGGGGCATCGTCGCGGTGAACATGACGGTCTGGAGACAAAGATAACGATGGAGATAGAGAGAGAGGAAAGAGGAAGGGTTGCAGTGCTGGCTGCTCACCTGTCTGTACTTCTTCTTGGAGTTGTAGTTGGCGAGGAGGAACTTGTCGTCCTCTGCCTCCTCCGTGTCCGGCTTCAGGTTGGTCACGGGCATGTACTCCAGGATCTTCTGGACGTCCGGCTCGAAGCCCATGTCGATCATCCGGTCGGCCTCGTCGAGCACTATGTAGGTGCACTGGTTGAGCACCAGGTACCTGTTCTCGAGGACGTCTATCAGCCGGCCGGGGGTGGCGATGACTATCTCGCAGCCCAGCCGCAGCCGGAAGCCCTGCTCCTCCCTGCTCAGCCCCCCCACGACCACCACCGTCCTGATGCCCAGGGGGATCCCGAACTTGTTCGTCTCCTCCTCTATCTGCTGGGCGAGCTCTCGGGTGGGGGCGAGGATGATGGCGTAGGGGCCCTAGAGGGTAATCAAAGTGCAATTATTTTTTATTTGGAAAGGACATGACATGATCGGAGGGAAAGAAGAGATTGTCCCACCTGATCGGCGTCCTCCATCCGCTGTATCTTCGGGAGGGACTGTATCCACATGATGAGGGGGATGAGGAAGGCCAGTGTCTTCCCCGAGCCCGTCTCCGCCACCCCTATGATGTCCCTGTTCTGCAGGCCGATGGGGATGGCCTGCCTCTGGATGGGGGTGGCCTCGGTGTAGCCCACCTTGTCGATGATGTCGAGGATCTCCTGCGGGATGTTCGCTTCCCGCCAGTTCCTGATGGGCTCGGGGATCTTCCCTCCCTTGATGGTGATGTTGTAGTCCTCCCTGAATATCCGCCAGTCCCTCTCCGTCATCTCCTCGAGGGCCTTCTCCGACCAGTGTCTGTCGTCCCACTTCTGCTTCTCCTCCTTCTTCCGCAGCTTCTTCAGCCTCACCTTCTCCTGCTCTTTCTCCGCCTCCGTCCTCCGCTTCTCGAGCAGCTCCCCGTAGAACTTGCTCTGGTCCCGCTTCTGGGCCTTGATGTCTATCCCGGCGATGTTCCCCCGGCCGAAGAACTGCACCTGGTGCCGCTCCTTGTACAGGGGGTTGTAGTCCAGGGACGTGTCCTCGCCCGCGTCCCAGTCGAAGACGAACTTGCGGTCGTTGAGTCTGCGCACCCTCCTCTTCTTCTTGACGATGCCCAGGTAGCGCTCCTTGATGGCTTCCTGCTCCTTCTCCTTGTCCTTGGCCGCCTCGTCCACCTCGGCTTTCTTCGCTGACGACTCGCTCTGGTTCCTGTCCTTGCCGCGCCTGAAACTGTCTTTGTCTCTGTCGAAATCCCTGTCTCTCCTGAAATCGTCGTGGCGGTCTCTTTCTTCCTTTTCATTGGCCGTCGTTGATTGTGCATTCTTGGTGAATTCTATCCTCTTCTTCCTTTCCTCTTCCTGTCTCTTCTTTATTTCCTCCGCTTCTTCCTGTCTTCTGCGCAGCGCTTCCGCGGCTCTCTCTTGCTTGCTGAGAAACACCGGCTGAAAGAAATGAACAAGTCATGCAAATGCCCTTCACTGTTTCAGCAATCATTACATTACCTTGCTTCTGGCTGCTTCCTCTGCCTTTTTCTTAGACAGCAGTTCCTCAAGTGATAAAGGCTCTTTTTTGACTGTGGGAACTTCCTCTTCGAGGATTTCCACTGTTTCCTTTTTCACATGTGAAGATCCTTCACTTGGAATGAAAACAAGACATCATTTACACATTCAACCACAAAGGGCTTCACTTTATTTATCTTAATTGTCAGCAAATTAAGGAGGAAATAGAAATGGGCAGAATAGCAGAGAGGCCTAATAAGTTGGCAATAGTAATGAAATCTTTCTTCAACATTCTGCTTATGGATTTGGGAAATCACATGCACAGCAAAAAAGCAAAACTAAGGTTGTTATCAGTGGAATTCATTCCTGGAACAACTGATATTGACTTGAAAACTTAAACTGCATTCTGCAAACCAACCATGTTGTGGAAATAATTTTTTAAATGAAACCAAACTTCTGTTTTGAATTTTTAATCAGAAAATTCCAAATTTAATGGTTAATTCCAGACTGCCTACAAATTTCCCATGAGCAAAATGTATTAATCATTTTCCTCAGGGCAACTACATCAAAAATTTATGGAATGAATAATTGGGTAAAATAATTGCTGATTGTGTGAAAAAATAATGGCATTTCTGCATTATTTTTATTATGGTCTATTACCTGGACTTCACATCTCTTGATCTGTACTTGTCCTTTTCTCTACTTCTACTTCTGGTCCTACTCCTCGGTCTGTCTTTATCCTTTTTCTTAAATTTATCTCTATCCTGTAAATAAAATCTGAATGCTTTCAAAAAATACCATTGACAAAGTGCCGGATTACAGAATAATTTCTCACCCTTGATCGACTTCTGGAACGCCTCCTGTCCCTAAATTTATCTTCTCTGTCTTTTTCTCTGCTGCGACTACGCCTCTTCTTTTCACTCCCCATGTTCACAACACAAAATTAACTGACTAAATAATTACATCCCATAAAACGAATACAAAACGAATTTTGAATCGTTTCGAACGTGGCAGTAGAAAACAGTACGTTGTGCTTCGGAAATCTGCACAACGACGCAGTACATTTGAAACTGAGAAGCAAATTAACAAGTCATTTCATAAATTTTTCAAATTTTATAACTTTTGCTTTTATCACAAATTCTATTTTATAAATTAAAATCCCAAAACTTTTGTAATCTTTCTTAACTGACAAAACCACAGAGGTATTAAAATAGTTATCTTAATACATATACAGCACATTAGTGCCACGAATTAGTGGAAAATGAGAAACAGCTGATAAAATTTTTTGACGTTTTTAAATCATCCCCCAAACAATATTCCTTTATATTATCCTATTAATTTTTTTGTAAAATGACTTTTTTAGGTTAGTAAAATGTTATGGAATAGTATCACTAAAGAGTCCTTAATTATATCACGTGATGTAAAAATTAATCTTAGGAAAACAGAAATATTTTTGAGATTACACTTGAGAATTATTAAATTTAATTTTCCAACTCTCGTTCGTAGCTCTCTTTGGTTATGCATTCAGAACTAAAATTAATTGGGATATCAAAATAAATTAAAATGACATCACCGACTAAGACATCTGAACAACTTACTGATGAGTCTGATGAGGGTTTTGAAATAATTGATAAATCAAGTGAGTCATTATGTAGTGTTTCTGCTGAGACTTACTTAAGCCTTCCTGAGGTATAATTCATTGATTTTACTTAATTTTTGTTTCTGATAAAGAGCCAGTTCATTATTTGGAATTTTTTTGCAGGAAATATTAGCTCTATCATCAGTTAAGGAATTAGAAAATGCAATAGAAAATTGCAAATCAGTGATTTTAAACAAACCAGAAAACTCAGAGGATAGGAAATGGTTGGTCAGAAGACTAATTGAATTGAGGTTGAGGTTAGAGAACATTAAAGACACCAATGGAGAATCCATTGGTGAGGAAGCCAACAGAGAAAGCAGTAAGGTTATGTTGGGCCATCACTTCACTTTGCAAAATTTACCAACATCAACTTTACATTACTACTGTGATAGGTGTAGTGGTGTCATTTGGAATATTCTGCATAGCTGGTACATGTGCTCTGGTATGTCATCAACCAATTTGACTGAATTGACATCCCTCTTCCCATGACACACCAAAGAGTGATCAGTTTTGCATTTCAGATTGCAAGTACAGATGTCACATAAAGTGTCTGAGTTATGTGTGCAGAATTTGTGCTCATGTGGTGGTCTCTGAAAATCCAGAATATATTTTAGAAATATGTCCTGAGGCTGAGGAAGGTCTAGCCAATCAAAATTACAGATGTGCAGAATGTTTGACACATGCCTGCTTGAGTAAGTAATAGCAGTTATTGTTTGTTAGGGTTAAAATTAAATTATAAATAATTGTTACCCTTTTTTCCTAAAAGCCAGCAGTAAAATGGTTGGTTTAGGAATTCCTGCAAATTTTAAGGAAGTATTAGGTATATGTCACTCTATCTTTAAATTTGGAAAAGGTACTTGTGAATTGTTTTTGAATGCTTTACTGTTTCAGTAATCTGCAACCTTTTGGTAATTGACAGCCCATGTTGTTAAATAAAGTGCAAATTTATAAGATATTATATTTATAGTGCATTTACAAAATAAAATAAATTTTACTTTATTAAAGTTATCTAGTAGGGAATGAACCAAAATATATTACATATTTTGGCAATTTCATTTGGTCAGATCATAAGTAACTTTCATTTATTTAGGCCTATCAGATGCTTTTATTTATTTATTTATTTATTTATTTATTTATTTAGTATCTCTTGTTTATTGTTGTGGGTTTGACTCTAAATTTTTAAAAGTTGTCAAAGTGGGAATTTCGTAATTGTAAACGAATTTCCAACTGCCAGAGTTTTAGTTTTTTTCAAAAGTATTTCAAATTTCTTAAGCCTTCGCCATAGTTAAATTCTTGTTTAAAAACAACGGGTTAATATAAACGTATCACATAAAACCGTTGACAAAAGACTGAGGGAAGCTTCGTCCATATAAGGAAAACAAAAACTCGTTGCCATGGCAACCGGTGACGGTTAGAAACGAACATCAGAATCTGAGTGGCTGCTAAAAGAAGTTACTTATGATTCAACCGAATATAATGATTTTTATATGAAAGACTCTTTTTAAAGAGATTTCGATCAGCAATTATTCGAATTTAAAGTTCGTCATTTAAATGTTCGACAGTGAGATTAAAGGGTAAATTCGCTTTGTGCTCAACCTAAATTAAATGTTTCCTTTATGACGATATTGTATTAAGAAAAGATGAAAATCAGACCAGGGGTTGTCGATCGCTGTTTTATTACACTTTAGCATGAAAGTTGGCCATTTTCGGTTCTGCTTAATAACGAAAAAAGGATAATTATTATTTTATCAGACCAATAATAATGAAAATCCTGTGCTTTTTCATGTTATATTTTTATTGTTTTCATAGCTGCTTAATCATTGCAAAAACTGCATAACGAATGTGATATTTCGATAGCAAGTTAACAGTGTGTATAATATTATATGACAACATCGAGTCAGCGATATTAGCAAATTCTTGAGTGAAAGTTTGAAAATGCGGCAGGTAATATCGGTTTCGAGCCGAGGCTGTGCGACTACACAGGCAAATATTACTGCTCAACATGTCACTGGAATTCGACGTCCGTCATCCCGGCCCGCGTCATCCTCAACTGGGACTTCAAGGAGAGGAACGTCTGCCGGTCCTCCAAACAAATTCTCCACCTCATGTCCAAGTTGCCCATACTCAAACTGGAAAAGCTCAACCCTGTGCTGTTTGCCTGCATAGAGGAACTGGCCACCGTCAAGGTCGGTATGGGGGAGGAAGAGTCGGGATCGGTGCTGACGGATTCAACTTTCAGGAGCTGCGGCGACAGCTGATGCAGATAAAGAAGTACCTGACTTCCTGCAGATCGGCCGGGGAAGAGCAGCTGCTGTGGCAGTCCAACGACAAGGTTCACTTCCTCGAGAACGAAGACAGCTACAGCTTGCAAGATTTGCTCGACTTGCGATCGGGGGATCTGATCAAATACCTGAACAAAATCAGGGATGACTTCATTAGGCACATACGAGTGGATTGTGAGGTATTCACTCACGCCGATATGCCTCTTCGGCTAATCACACACATAATAATGTGCTTACTTCTAAAAGAAGTTCATCTTCTACCAGTTTAGGATTTTTCTCTGAGCTAAAACCGTTTTGATGAAAATGGCGAAAAATTAATGTTTTTTATCTTTGCACAGAATTTCGCTGAACTTCCTTCAGTTGTGAAGAAATTAAATAAAAATGGAATTGTGAATCCCGTTATAATTGCTTTTATTTATTAATCATGTCCAGTCACATGTCAGATGTATAATTCAGCCAAATGAGAATTTATTTATGACCGATCATTAAATTAAAATCATTTTTATAATTTAAATAAATGAAGGCTTCTATCAGGGCGTGGCAACGCCAAGTGTTTTAATAATAAAATTCTTTTCACGTCGCGTTCCTCTCATTTCCGTTCGGGACGTTTATTTCTTTTTCTTTCTCGGTTGCAGGTTTGCAAGGGAAGAGGATTCTTCTGTGAATTGTGCAAAGACAAGAACGTAATATTTCCCTTCGAGGAGAACGTCATGTCTTGCACGAAATGTTATTCGGCCTTTCATTTTTTTTGCTGGATTAAAAACAATCAGCAGTGCCCGAAATGCAATAGGATTCAGAACAGACTGCTGAAAAGTCAGGAAGGCGCAATTAATGCGGGAGTCGATAGCTGACAGTAAGTTTCTTCTTTTCAATCGGCAGGTTTAATTATTAAAATTAAAATTAATTAATTCAATTAAATTCTACTGATTTTACATCTATGGTTTAATGTGCAGATTAAAATAAATACTTAGAACTGAGTTTTATGAAATGCAATTCTATAATTTATTTGTTATTTTCTTTTAAAAATCTCTATACTTTCAACGCAAATTTAAGATAATATAAATAGTGTTTTTATTTTTGAGTGCATAAAGTATAAAGTCAATGAAAATATATTTTAAATTTACTTTTTTTCAGGCATATCGAAGCATAGACGGTGGAAAAACAGGTAAAATAGCCAGGAAATACAACAACAAAAATATATTTGGTAAAATCAAAGCTTATTTAGTACATTTCCCTCCACCAACCTCAGCCCCATTTCCTTAAAATTTAACCGTATTTAATAAACGTTTCCGTTCGGTTAGCGCCGACACAGTCACCCTTGTCAATTTCAAATGCGGAAAATCCCAACGACGTGAAAAATCCAAATAAGTAACTGGAGGACTCCCAAAGTCTGAAAAGCACCGCAATCAATTTAAGGCCCAAAATAATCATCCCAAAGCATTTTCTTTTGTCGAGAGTCACGGGGAATTTATATCTGTTGCGCTCCGCCATATTTGCCGGATTTGGTTTCGCCGGTTGAAACGGCGCGAGCAAACACACAATTAAGGGCTCGGCCTGAACGAAGCGCGAAGGATTTGGCGGGATGCGAGAAGAGAGAATAATCCGTTTCGGCCACTCTGACAATTCTCTTGTTTACATTTTTCTCACTGCTATTTACGTTCCTGACACGATTGTGTACCTCTTGCGGCAGACTGTACTTGCTCGGAAATGGATGCGCAACGCGATTGCGTGGCACATTTATGACTCTGAGGCGAGGGAACATATTTTGTCCAGGGACGAAAGCCCGGCGAGGGACCGAGTTGGGTTTGGCATTGGTCGAGGATGTGAATTTGGATTGGGGCTGTGATAACGAGCAATCGCGGCGACGATAATGAACTGAAAAAGAAAAATATTTTGGTTGCTCACCATGAGCAAGGGCAATGCACTGTGGGTAAAAATTTGCACTTGGCGCATGCGCAATTCATTTTACAGTTGGATCTCGGCAGAAAATGGCGTCAGCAGAGTTTCTAGAGGAAGCGCTTAGTACAGACGTCGATGAATCAGCCGTGAATGCTTTAGTAGGCTCATTGGAGACGCAGTTAGTACCTCCGACTTCGGTTCAGAGCAATTCGGACGGAAGCGTAGTTCAGAATCATGTGAATAATGGTATTTCCAACGGGGGGATTGTTCAAAAACACGGTGTATCAAACGAAGAATCAAAAGGATCAGCGAGTGATGCAGGCGGTGTCGTTCCCGATGGAAACTCAAACACGAAACAAACTATCGTTCGGTCGACTAGTCTCGCGCATTCTACTGTTGTCAACACTGTAGTGACCTCATTAAGTGGCTTGCCCATTTCTCAAATAGGACCTAATGTCATAACAAAATCCAGTGAAGGTGTTAAAATAGTGACGTATCCCGCCGGGAACCAGTTAGGAAGTGCTCAGGTGGTCAATATTAATAACCGATCTTTCCCTCAAACGATCACGTTACCCAACGGGAGCATACCAAGCAGTGTGATTAGTTCAGTGCCCTCCAATGTACAAACTATAGTAACCAATTCTCCCCTAAACAAATCCCTGCCAGGAGCAATTAATGTAATTAAGGTGGATCAAGGACAACCTTCTGGTGCTACCCTGGTGATAAAGGCGCCAGGCTCCGGGCCCATGACGGCCGGCAACATGACTCTGACCAGGCGTCCCGGGGCACCTGTGCAGCCAACACAGATCACACTTTCTGCCTTACAAGGACTGCAGCCAGGCGGCAGCGGTCACATCCTGGTAAAGAGTGAAAGTGGACAGTTGCAATTGATCAGAATAGGGCCAGCTCCCACTGCCACACCTGGTGCTCCGAGTGGTACAATAAGTTCTAATAATGCATCCCAATTTAGGATTCAGCCATTACCTGTTCAACAGGGGGTAGGTTCTCACATTTATTTGCAACCTCTTTGTTCTTTCAGTTTCAGATGAATTTGTTTTTAACCATTCCTGGGATTTTGACAATAAATTCATATTAATAAACATTTACAAGATATTTTTTGGAAGTGATTGGTTCGTCTTATAGATTTTACTTAAATTATTATCCACAAATTGCATCATTTCACTCCAAAGATGAGTCTTAACCAAAATAAATGAAGATGAGCACCAAGTTAAAGATATTAAATGTGATTTTTGTTTCATAAAAGCCTTTACTTTGCTTGTATTAACTGTATAAATGCAGTTTATTCTCAAAATTTATTTGTTATTTGATCAGAAATAGTACAGTTCTCTATAATTACATAGTAATGAATACTTTTATGCTGTACAAATACTAATATGGTTTAAATTTTGGTTTAGATTTGATCATAAACTATACATATACATTATTTACATGTGAATAAGTACTGTTGTACTGTAGAAGTGCTAAGCGATGTGTTTTCTAAAATAATCACATGAATAACTTTGTATTTAAAGAACAAAAAATTACTATGTCTAAGAATTTTTGTTTTAATACAGTCTCAGTGCAACAGGTGTGTTCAAAATAAATTTCATAAAAGCTGTAAAAGGAGAAATAATTGATTGAGTTCTCAGATTCATTTTTTAAAAGGTTTTATTTAAATTTATATTTATTTATATTTCAGACGGGTTCTGCGGCTGTTGTCATTGCGACGACAAGCGCTGGAGGGACCGTACAATCATCTCAACCTCCCGGTCTGACAGCGACAACACCTGTGAGTACAGTCTGTCCCCCAATCACCCCAGTGCATCGCCACTAACCCCGTGCGCACTTTCCAGAAGCAGCAGTTGGACACAACCAAAGAAAAATGCCGAAAGTTCCTCGCTAATTTGCTAGAGCTGTCGAGTCGAGAGCCGAAAGCGGTCGAAAGAAACGTGAGAACGCTAATTCAGGAATTAATCGATGCCAAAGTCGAGCCCGAAGACTTTTGCGACAGACTCGAAAAGTTACTCAACGCCTCACCTCAGCCTTGTTTGATAGGATTTCTAAAGGTAATGCGTGGCCTCCCCTCGCTCTTGCACCCCTTCCCTCCCCTTCCCTCCCCAGACAACCCCAATTACGAGCCTTCTCTCTTCTCTCCCCGCAGAAAAGCCTCCCTCTCCTGCGGCAGTCGCTGTTCACGAGAGAGATGACCATCGAGGGGATCAGACCTCCGCCTCAGCAGGTCGTCAGCACGACAGCGAATGTTGCCCAAGTGCCACAGATTCAGGTGAGCTGTCGGAGGGATGTTGCGGGACAAGTTGTGATAATCTCACCCCTATTTCGGATAATAAAGGGTTTTATATTTCATATTTTATTCTTATTATACTATCTTAACTGAATTTTTTAGTAAATTCAGCATTTGTATTCATTCTATAAAATTTATAAAAAAATATTTTATAAATTCTAATTCAATATCTAATTGAATTTCTTATTTTTCTTAGATAATCATTTCATTTCTTAGATAGATGATATCATTCTTCATTATCATAATTTATAATAATTCATTTTCGTATCACGTTTATATTATAACTTAATAAAATAAATTCTAAAATTCAGGAAAATACATTAAAAATGCCGTAAAAGAGAAGAGAATTTAATGGGGAAATATAAAAGCTTTCTCAGATTGTCATGATATTATTATATTATAGTTACGAAAATGAAGACGAGTTAGTCGAATCGGTTTTATAAATAATTGAACAAATTTAAATTTATAACAGAAGAAATGAAGTAATGAGTAAATACAAAGCGACGCATTTGTGAATTTGATCCATTGTTAGAAAAGAAATTCGATATTTTTTTGAGGACGCTGAACTGGAATGAGATTGCGAACGAGCATTTGTTGCAATTATAACTTTCAGAGAAATGAAAATTAATATTAACGCGTTGACTGAGACAAAATGATGGCGGACATTCTCCAGAATTCGGTGTTGTTATCATTATATAATTATTTAAATGATTTAATATGCATTTTACACCCGACCATTTCTATAGTGTTTTTATTTATTATTAGTTTATATGTGTAGAAATTTATTTATTGATTGTGTGTCCCTTTGTTTCGGCCCTCGATTTACACGGTAGATTATTGTCCAGGAGAAACCGTGTAAATCAAGTTTGCCTCATTCAATCCTCAAACAAAACCAAAAACCAATTGAGATGATGGCGACATTTTCCATTGTTTGCCACTACATTGCAGTGTATTATAGTAATATGCATTTTACAGATCCAATTGCGACCCCAAATGGTCACTCAGACCGTGAGGGTGGTCGCACCACTCAACGCCGCCGGACAGAACATCAGCGTCACCACCCCCAGAATGGGAACCCTCCAAAACAGGTTCGTCACGGTGAGTAGCAAACCCCCCGCCCCCGCCCCCGCCCCCGCCACCCCCACCCCCACCCGCTCACTCCGCTCTTCTTGCAGCCCATCAAGGGACAGATACCCGCCCAAGGCAAAATCATCACCACCGCCATCCGCGGGCAGACGCCCCTCGTCACCTCCACCCAGCCGCCCCCCCTGCACCACACCGCCCCCGTCTCCTCCCAGACCCCCTCCTCGCCCCCCGTCCACCAGATCCGGGCCTCCACGCCGAAGAGCCAGCCGAGCAAGCCGCCCCTCAAGCAGGTAATCACGAAGACGACCATCCAGGCGAAGGCGACCGCGAACAATTCCAGGGGCGTGAACGTCATCTCGAAGCCGAGCGCCCCCTCCGTGGTGAACAAGTCGATCTCGAAGGTGGTGTCGAAGGGAGGCGGCTACGAGGAGCTCAAGTTCGGTGCGAGCACATTTGGGTGAGTGTTGGGAGAAGGGTTGGGAGGGGAGGGGAGGGGAGGGGAGAGGGAGAGAGAGTGACGGGCGGTTGTTGCAGGGGCGACGACGACATAAACGACGTGGCTGCCATGGGAGGGGTAAATCTCGCGGAGGAAAGCCAAAGAATATTGGGTTCGACGCAGTTCGTCGGGACGCAGATCCGCTCCGTGAAGGATGAGATATTTCTGCATTCGATTCCACTACAGAGTAAAATTAGGCAAATCGGTGAGTGAGGAGGGGAGGGGAGGGGAGGGGAAGGGGAGTGCCCGACGAGTGCCTGACGAGATGGGTTTGTTGCAGTGTCGAGTCACGGATTGGAGGAACCTAGTCCGGAAGTGGCGACTCTGGTGTCTCACGCGTGCCAGGAGCGGTTAAGGACTTTAATAGAGAAACTAGCCTGCATAGCGGAACATAGGATAGATGTTATAAAGGTAGTCTAAGGCAGAATAAGTCATATGAAACTGTAAACATTGTGAAAAGCAACAGAAAAGTGAAATCCTCGAAAAGAAATAGACAGAAATCATGTCAAAAAATCCCTGAAGTTACTGAAATTACTGTATGACTCGACCTTACATTATAATGTATAAATTTCAACCGTAAAATATGAAACTTCGTCTCATAAAAAAAACAAAATTATTTTATCACCTAATTTTATTCGATTTAATATTATAATTATTCAAATAAAAACTGGAAGTTAATGTATGAGTCGACCTAATGTTACAATTTAATAAGAGAAAAGCGTAAAAACTCATTATAAAAATCCAAATGGGATCTCATAAAAAAGTGGAAGTGGTTTTATGACTCTGCCTAATGTATATGTAACGACTTTTTGAGTAAATTTGTATGAAATTATATTCCCAAACGTGAGGATGTGTAATTTTTTTAAATATGGACTGTTTTAGATCAACAGTGAGTTCAAGAAATGGAGAAACAAATAAATAGTCAATGAAAATAAATGAACAGAGAAACAAACATAGTAAAGCATAAATAAATGTACAAACAAGTAGATAAGTAAATAACAAATAAATGGCGTGCGTTTCAGTTGGACTCGAGGTACGAAGTAACTCAAGACGTGAAAGGACAGTTAAAGTTCTTAGAAGAATTGGACAGGGTCGAGAGGAAGAGGCACGAAGAGCAGGAAAGAGAGCTCCTCCTCAGGGCGGCCAAAAGCCGCTCCAAGTCGGAGGACCCCGAACAGGTCAAACTCAAGGCCAAAGCCAAAGAGGTGAGTCCCCGCCCCCCCCCCTCGCCCCCACACCCACTAACCATTCCACCCCTTCCAGATGCAAAGGGCGGAAATGGAGGAACTTCGCCAGAGGGAGGCCAACCTCACCGCCCTCCAGGCGATCGGATCCAGGAAGAAACCAAGACTGGACGGTCCGGCGAACGCGGGAGACGTAAGTGCCCTCGCCCCGCCAACCCCCGACCGAGGCGGCCGCTCACCGCCCCTTTGCTTTCAGGGCAGCGGCGGCGCAGGCTCCGGCTCGCTCTTCGGCCGCCCCCACTTGCCCCTCCGCCCCCGGCTCAAGCGCGTCAACCTCAAGGACTTGCTGTTTCTGCTGGAGCAGGAGAAGGACACCTCGAGAACAAATCTGCTATACAGAGCCTACTTGAAGTGATAGCGGGGATGAGTCTCATTCATTGTGCATTTTAATGGCTATTTTATAACCTGTTTTTCTTTTTTCCTCCTTTTTACGACGGACGTCAACTGCGATCACCAACTTCTTTTTATACAGTCACCAGTCACACGTATTTTTATACACGAAGAGAGGTTCCGCCTTTCGCTCGGGGGTTTATTAAACTCTATACTTTTTAGCAACGTTTTATTTCTTCTCCCCTCGTCGCCCCCACCCCGGGCTGCGGTTTGCACCCCCTTCTGCCCCGTCGCCCGATGAGGCCCGCAAGTGACGACACTCGTTGGCGAGGAAACCGGAAACGGAAGGCAGAGGACAATCGATTTTGGGGATTGTTTGGATGTTCGCCCGTTGAGTCTGTTTCTAGAAGTTTCTAGAACTTTTACAAATGAAAACAAGGGAAAGGAGTTATCCAAGGGTTTTGATTTTATTTTTGTAAGTTTCTATAACTTTCCAAATGGAAAAGGGAAGAAAGTGAGATATTTAAGGGCTCTAATTTCGTTTCTGGAACTTTTTAAAGTGTACGAATCGCCTTTTCTCAATCATCTATTTTTTGTAACTTTTGGAAATGAGTTATTGGAGCAGTGTTATTCTGTTTCTGAAACATCGGTGGTAAACCACAGAATTATACATTGTTTGATGGACGGGACCAAAGTCTTCTTCTCTCAGTTTGGCGCAGTCCCT
The DNA here is from genome assembly GCA_028293925.1 of Brueelia nebulosa. NCBI lineage: Eukaryota > Metazoa > Arthropoda > Insecta > Psocodea > Philopteridae > Brueelia > Brueelia nebulosa. Next base: position 91,766 of record JAQIBA010000109.1, read on the forward strand.
TCTCCAACACCTCATTGGGGGCACTAAACTGAAATTCAGTGAGAGATGCAATCGAGACGAAGAAATCACTTCGAATACAATCATATTTTTATATATTTTAATATATAAACGGTTATAAATAACATCAGCAATAAATGCGGTGATATAAAACGCAAAAAAAACGGTTTTTAAAATAAAAAAATATAAAACAAAGATGGATGAAAAAATTAACAAAAATTATGGAGTTTTATTACTTTTTTTAGCCGATCGGATCGTTGGGATTGATTTTTTAGTTTTTACGGTCACTTTTTGAATGGCGAAACGATTCTCGGTGTGCACACTCACACTGAGGTCGAGGGAACCGCTCCCAACGAATCCATTGTAGATATTGTACATAATTATTAAGTATATGTATTATAGGTATTTTTGTATGAAAATGTACATTGTATATAGGAGAAGGAGGAGCAAAACGAAGGGGAGTAAAAGCAATTAAGTTAATTTTGTTAACGTTTTTTGTTAATTGGAAGCGAAGTACAATGCCTGTCAATTAGGGGAGGTGTTTGAGGGGGGGATGACTTAATCATCGCTGATGAGAATTAGTCGTTTTATTTTGGATGGACAGGTTTTTATTTGGTTTCGAACTCTTGCTGCCGTCCCCAAAGGCTACAAATTGTTGTGTATTTTCACTCTCCTACAATTTTATCGTTGTATTTCATCTTTTAAATGATTCTACCGCTGTATTTTATCTTCTACTGTGATTATACATAGTTGCATTTCATTTCCTACTGTAATTACACCGTTATATTTCATTTTCCGTTTATATTTTTGATTATATCGTTGTATATCTTCTTTTGTCGTAATTCTACTGCTGTATTTTAACTTCCACTGTGATTACACCGTTGTATTTCATCTTTTATTTTGATTCTATTCCTATATTTCATTTTCCATCGTTATTATATCGTTGTATGTCTTCTACCGTAATTCTATTGCTGTTTTTCTTCTGTTGTGATTACGCCACTGTTTTTTATCTTCCATGACGATTTTACTGCTGTTTGCATCGCTTCCGTTTCCGATGTCTTCGCCTCAATGGACGCTCTGTGGCCCACTGTGTTCGAGCGGGAGGGGGATCAACACCGCAATTCCTGCTTTTGTGAAAAGCTTTCCCTTGTGGAGGGCGCACCTGTCGCAGCCTGGCGCGCAACCTCCCGGGTCAACCAACCGCCATTCTAGTCTAGCGACCCCCGACAAGTGGCAGTTGCACCCCGTCCGGCGTTGGGGGAGGCGAGCACTGGAGTGTCTGCCCCGTCTCCTCCCGAGCCTCTTCCCGACACAAGCTGTGATTAGCCAAGAGAGAGAAGATGAAGGAGAGAAGAGAAGAGAAGAAGAGAATGCGGTCGGTGCCCTCAAACGATGGCGGAGCGGAGGTTTAAGGTTTGTGGGGTTTTTGTCGGCGAAAGAGGGTTTTATTTGGTTGTTTTTGTTTTTGCGTGTGGGGGCACCGACCCCCGCGAGAGTAGAGGGAAAGAAAGAAAATCAGTCAAGATATGTTAATTTATTTTTTCTAATAAAACAAAATGGAAAGTGAAAAACGAAAAAAAATAGTTATAGATGGATTTGTTTTCAGTAAAGTTTTATACATATATTTGTTAAAAAATGATAATTAAAAAGAAATAAAACTTAAAACCGCATTGTTTTCGTTTTTTGATTTCGTTTGCCGTTCGTCCAACGAAGATTGAATAAAAAGATGAGAGAAGAGAGCAAAAAGAAGAACAATATGTTTGTATTCGGTCGAAAGAAGCGATTTCGCCCCAAATATGAGTTTTTTATTTTACAACAACAAAAGTTGACTTTTCATTTAGCCGCTTCTCCGTTAGGGTCGCGGGGTTTTTTGCCAACTTTTTGTTCGCACGCCTTCATTCAGGCGCTGTCCACACAAGGCCACAACAAAACTTAAGGGTGAAAAGGCTTTTTCGAACTGAAACTTTTGTAGGATTGAAAAATCATTTTTGCGTTGCAAATATTTTAGGGATGAACCAAACTTTGGGGGTTGAAAAACTTAGGAATAAAAAAATTTCAAAGGTTGAAAATACTGTATTATAAAAGCGAAAACCCATTCAGAGGTGAGAACCCTTAAGCATTTTCAATTCGGTTTCCACCCCCAAAACCGCTTAACAATTTATATTTATATATATATTATATATACAGTATATTGTAAGAGTCAAAAGAATAAATATAAATAAGTGATACTGTCCAATGTGGCAGCAGACGTTAAGAGTAGTGCTGCACCCGCCGCAGCCTCGCGTCCCTCAGGAACCCCTCCACCCCATGATAGTACCCCTGGCACGTCCACGTCTCGTTGTGCGTCCCCGTCGGGAACTCCAGCAGCTTCTTCTGCGGCGCCGAACACAACTCGTGCAGCTCCCGCATCATCCGCGGAGGCACCAGAGTGTCCGCCATTCCCGAGAGGAACAGTGTGGGCACCGTCACCTGCAAGAGGGAGAGGGAGAGTGAGAGGGGGCGGGGGACAGAGGGGGCCGGGGCCTACCTGAGATATTTTCTCCTTGGACATGAACTTGCTCTTGTAGCAGAAGAGCGGGAGTCTTCGGAGTATCCGCCAGCCGAGGAGGACCCTGGCCATGTCGGGGATGCTCGTGAAGGAGTTTTCCACGATGAGGCACCAGATCTTCTGGGAGTAGAGGTAGTGGCGGGAGACGTCGATGGCCACTGCGCCGCCTGGAACATAACAATCATGCAGGGAACCGTTGCTCCTGTTGCTCACTGTTCGCTGACGGTCACCTAACGATCTCCCGAAGAGGATGATCTCCTCGTGGTTGAAGTCCTTCCTGGAGGCGATGAAGTCGAGGGCCGCCCTGGCGTCCATGCAGATGCCCTCCTCGCTGGGCGTCCCCTCGGACAGGCCGTAGCCCCTGTACTCCAGCATGACGATGTTGCAGTGGAGGGACTGGTAGAGGCCCACAACGTTCTGCAGTCTGAAACAGGCACGCATTAATAAGATGAAACGTCCTTTATATTGACACTCTTTGAAATATTCATATTAACTCATTTCCTGCCGCGATTTCCATTCTTCTTAAACAGGAAAAAGAAACCAAAGTAGGAAAAGAAGAAGAAATTAAAGAAGAAAAAGAAGATGCTAAGGAAGAAAATAAAGCAGTTACCAAATAAGAAGAAGTCAAAGAGAATAACTCAAAGATGCAAAAGAATTTCCAATTTTATTATGAGAGATTATCAAGAAAAATTTCTGTCCAAAGACAAAAACATAATTATATAAAAGAAATGTAATCTAATTGAGAAGTTACAATAATAATCTGTAACTCAGTCTTCTCCTGCTTTCATTCACTTGAGATTTGAGGCAACAATAACCTGTGGCCAATGTTTCCAGCATTCCCATGCAAGAACAGAAGAGTGGGTGCCTTGGAGGAGCTCTCCCCTGGCTGGGGGATGACAAACAGGTGGAGGAGGGTGCCGTCAGTGCTCCTGGTGTAGATGCTCTCGTAGGGGAGGCCAAACACTGAGGGGGAGGGAGACAAAGAGCCTGGAGTGGGGGGGGAGGTCAGGGTGGAAGAGCAGGTAGTCCTCCAGCTGGTACAGGATGCCTGGAATGAGAGAAAACCAATTCAGCATGAAGTGCTCAAAAAAGCTAAACATAATAATGGAAAGAAAGCATTAGATGATTATTATTTGGGGGTGCACAAATCAAATTATAAATTACTTATTTATGTTCTAATTTTTATGGAAGATGACAAACCCGTGGCGGCGAAGCACAGCAGCAGAAAAGGCAAGAATCCTCCCAAAATCCAATACAGCAAAAGGCAGCTGAGAAGCGTCGCTCCCGCCAAGGCCCAACAGTGGATTAAAATTCGCCCGATCGCCTGTAACGTCTTCAATGCAATACTGATGAAGGTAGAATGTTTTTTCATAGTTAAAAGATTTCATTGAACGTCTTTCGGTGAAGTGAGTAATTCAGCCAACGGGCGGACACCGACACTCGGCCTGCATTTCAATGCCAAACAAAGCATGCAGACGCCGAGTTGTAATGTTATGCTGATGAAGTGTGCGTGTTCTTGTCGGAATCCCAAAATAAAACGGTTATGAGTTTCGTGATCAGCGATCAAAGTTTTTCTTCTGTTGAATTAACCGAAGATTTGACATGAAGGAACAACAATTGTTGCCACCGCAGTTCATAGTTTAATAACTCATTTACTGGTTACTGACCATTCAGAGGTTTCATTACTGAGATCATTATTACTGAATTTTAGTCGCGAAAAACTTTCCTGAAAAGGAAAGACTAACTGTACTTTAACAACATGACACCATCTTGAAACACCGGCTCCTGACACGACTGAAAATGGAGCGCTTTCGGCCCATTTGGCAACGACGCTTTCGGTTTTATTCTGTGTTGCCACTTTTCGCGGTCATTTCATAATCCGTTGGAATGCGTTTATGTTCTTAGAAGTGGATTATGGACTGGTTTGGCACAAAAAAGGAATCATTTTGGCAAAAAAGCAATATGACAAATCCAGCAAATATGTGGGGAAAGATTCAAGAAGAGCCCCCTTTTTTAAAGACATATTTTTTCAATTTGCGTTTTTCTTAATTAACTACACTAGTTTTTTCTTAATATACCAACATAAATAGATTAGGCAAATGTATTTTATTTTATTTTTCTTGTTTACATTATTTGCTCTAAAATTTAAATACATTATTTGAAGAAAGTATGGAAAGTTTTTCGATCGTTCGAAAATATTTAAATATTAAAGTGAATGTATTTATTTAAATATAATTTTTTTGGATATATAAACTTATATAGATTAATAGTAAGTATTCTAATATTTTACTTATTTATTAAAATAATATTTTATTAAGTTTTGTACTGAACATTATTAAATGTAAATTATATACTTATATTTTACTTTTATTTATTAAGTTTCATATTTTAAATATAATTATTATTTTATAATTTTCCTTATAATAATTTCATTAGTTACTTATAAAAAAAATAGTAATTATTTCTTAGTTTAGGATTTTGCATTTATATGCACAAGTTTTCGTGAAATAATATTTAAAATATTTTATTACATTAATTGGACCTCAATCTTAATTTTATAATTAAATAATCGAAACATTTACAACAATTAATAATGACAAATTTTAAAAGCGCGGGAATTTCCGAATGAAAATGGTTGCACTAATCAAATTGCAAACATTGTTGCCAAATAGACCATGGCCAATAAATTCATTTGTTATAAAAAATAAAAAAACTAAGAAAAAGGCAGAGTAATTACTCGTTATTTATTTTTGTTTAAAAAATAACATTTTTGGATAATTTAGAGAGATGATAAGATTAATTTGAGGAGTTTTAGTTAAAAGGGCATTTTCGCATTAGAGGATCTAAAATTTGGGCTTTGAAAAAGCGATCGGTGTTTTGGAAAATTCTGTTAAATAAGAGAATCAAAGGGGAATCAGAAAATAAATTCACACTTCGATTCTTGATGGAAAATTTTTATATAAAAATGATGAGCACCGATCGCGTTGAAATTTGAAGGAAAAGCCTTGTTGCCGTGCTGACCACAAAAGGTCGTGGAACCAGAATCTATTTTAGCAGGACCGAAGTGTATTTTCTTTTCCGTAGTAATCTTTTTATAATGAAGAGCATTCGATCGAGGGCTTGACTGTTACAAATATTTGTAAGTTTTTTCCATCTTTTCGGGTTTTTTCCGTTTATCGTCCCCGCAAGTCCAGATGGCGCCCGAAAACTCACATAAATATTTTCGAGCCTATTCGTGGGAATGACGTTATTGCTTCTTGCAGATTAAACACTATTCTGTGAAGGGCTGAATCAGAGTCGGGGAGAGATGTCGAACGTGACAACATTACAAAAGGCAATTGATTTGGTAACGAGGGCCACGGAGGAGGACAAAAACAAAAATTATGAGGAAGCTTTGAGATTATACGAGCACGGTGTAGAGTACTTTTTGCATGCGATCAAGTGTAAGTTGTAAACCCGCATTCCTCACATTTTATGCCTTGCGAATGTTGTCGAAATATCATGTTTTGTCAGTTAGTTGGCATCGACTTTCGATCATTCGTCGAGATGGCCGAATGAACCCTGAAATGGGTCAAATGTTATAATGGCAGGGGGCATCGGGTGAGCAAGTGAGTGTATTTCGTGTGGTGTTTCAGATGAGGCCCAAGGGGAGAGGGCGAAGGAGTCGATTCGCGCCAAGTGCCTCCAATATTTGGACAGAGCAGAGAAGCTGAAGGAGTACCTGAAGAAGGGGAAGAACATCAAAAAGCCAGTGAAAGATGGTGAGAGTGCAAAAGATGACAAGAAGAGTGACAGTGACAGTGATGAGGATGACCCAGAGAAAAAGAAACTGTTAGCCAAGCTGGAGGGAGCCATAGTTGTGGAGAAGCCTTCAGTGAAGTGGTCTGATGTGGCTGGGCTGGAGGGGGCCAAGGAGGCCCTCAAAGAAGCTGTTATTTTGCCAATAAAGTTTCCACACTTGTTCACTGGGAAGAGAGTTCCCTGGAAAGGAATTCTCTTGTTTGGGGTAATTTTTCTTTTTTTATATGGGAATTCAAAATGCAGATATCTGACATGAGCAAGTATAAAAATTTGTTTTGGTTCTGACAGATAACAATGCTAACAATGCAGCAGACAAAGAAGTGGTCATTTTGATTAAACTGTTTTAGGTCTGCTTAGGAAAAGCTAACATTGCCTTTTTCTTACTTTGACTGCAATCAGTCAGAGCAACAGTTTGCTTTAAATATTCTAAAACTATGTAACTTTGTATTTGATGCTATTAATTCTTAGTGGAAAAAGAAGGGAAATAGAGAGAAAGAAAGGAAAAATGTTAAACTAAAGATGGAAAAGAAGTAAGAAAAAAATAATAAAAAAACAATAAGAAAAAGTGCAAAAAATACAAAAATGCAAAGACAAGGAAAATGAAGGAGAGAAAAATTTTTTTGTTTGAAATAAAAATTGAGAGAAACAGAAAATGGAAAAGTAGAGTAAAAAGGAAAAAAAGGAAAGAGAGAAATTGTTACAATTTCGCGGTAAATACGGGAAATCTTTCTTAATTTATTAAACATAAAAAGTGTTTATAAGAGCACGGCCTTAGCTCAGTGTGTTAAACGCCTGCTCGCTGGGACGTCGGACGGAGTTCGAATCCCAGCGGCGGTGGGTATTTTTCTAAGGCCGTTCTCCCTCGCAGATGATTGGTCAGCACTGCGAGGTACCTAGACCACTGCTGGGAGGACGGAATGGCGTAGTGTTGCGCCTGGAAAGTCTGGCAAAACACTACGAAATTCCGCCTCCTTCACCTGCATTCACCTGCGAACAGCTCGGTGAAGTACTGTCAGTGGACTCGCCACCCGCTACAGTACCTGACATGTTCATTCAGGCGCTTTGCAAGCGAACAAAATGTTTCGCAAAAACCCCGCGACCCTAACGGAAAAGCGGGTTAAAGAAAAGAAGAAAGAAAGAAAGAAGTGTTTATAAATTAAAATATCTTGAGTTAAAAATAGAAGACAAATTTTGACCCCTTACCTGAAAAGTGACCACCTTTGAAAGCAATGAAAATAATATTATTATTGTTCAGCCTCCAGGTACGGGTAAATCCTACCTGGCGAAGGCAGTGGCCACCGAGGCGAACAACTCCACCTTCTTCTCAGTCTCCTCGTCCGATCTAGTGTCCAAATGGCTGGGAGAGTCCGAAAAACTCGTCAAAAATCTCTTCGAACTGGCCAGGCAACACAAGCCCAGCATCATATTCATCGATGAAGTCGATTCCCTCTGCTCCTCCAGGAGCGACAACGAAAGCGAATCCGCCAGGAGGATCAAGACGGAGTTCTTAGTGCAGATGCAGGGTAAGCACCCCGTGCCCCCCCCCCCCCCCCGGCCACAGCCCCCTTTCACACTCATCCTTGCCTCCAGGTGTCGGGAACGACATGGAGGGAATCCTAGTGCTGGGCGCGACCAATATTCCCTGGGTGCTCGACTCCGCCATCAGAAGAAGGTTCGAGAAAAGGATCTACATTCCTCTGCCGGAAGAGCCAGCGAGGTTAACCATCTTCAAGTTGCATTTGGGCTCCACCCGCCACACGCTCACCGACGAGGACCTGAGGCAGTTGGCGGCGCAGACCGAAGGGTAAGGAGGGGGGGGGGGTGCATGGGGGCGAGTGCAAGGGGTGACTGGCGCTTCGGTTGCAGGTACTCGGGGGCGGACATCAGCATCGTCGTCCGCGACGCCCTCATGCAGCCGGTTCGTAAGGTGCAGACGGCGACGCATTTCGTCCGCGTGAGGGGACCGTCGCCGACGGATCCTTCGGTGATTGTGGACGATCTTCTGACGCCGTGCTCGCCCGGGGTGAAGGGTGCTATAGAAATGAATTGGATGGATGTGCCGGGCGATAAGCTTCATGAGCCTCCGGTCACCATGGTGCGTTTCCTCATCTGCCTGAGTATAATTTGGTAGAGAAGTAATAAATAATAAGAAATACATAAGAAACATAAATCAGTGGCGCTCAAAATTATTATGACAATACAATATTTAACACTTTTTTAGTTAATTATTTTACTATAAGATTTTATTATGGTTTGTACTATAATTGTTATTATATAATCATCAATATTATTAGTAATAGTAATTTATACAACGGTAGTAATAAAAGAAAAAAGTATAAATATAAAAAAGTGCACCTTAATTTGGTTTTATGCGCTGAGCTGTGGTTATCGTTTTGCAGGCGGACATGCTGAGGTCAGTGGCCACCTCAAAGCCGACCGTAAACGCGGAAGATTTGAAGAAATTAGATCAGTTCACAAGAGACTTCGGCCAGGAGGGATAGAGCAACAGCGGCAGGAGAGACGCTGCCCGTCAGCACTCGAATATTTGTGTACATTTACATTCAGTAAGGCCTTCTTATGTTTTGCTCGCGCGGCCACAGACTTCGGCAGCCCCCGGGGTCTTCTCGTTTTAACCATTTTAATTTCCTCCCCAGAAGACAGAGAGAACGGCCGGAGAAAATGCCTGTACGTGGAGAGTCATCGAGACGTGATGGGACGGCCGATTTTTTAAATTTTAAAATGGCAGATATGTTTTAAAGCAAATTTAAATTGGCTTTACTGACATTTGTTATTATTATTATTATTATTATTAATACTTATACTAAATATTTTAAATTGCACTTACCAATTGAAAAACGCTTTTTCTTTAATAAGGAGAAAATGTGCTTTTACTGCGGTGATGAAAAATCTTTTTTATATATCCTAAGCTTGAGCATTGTTAAAAGTAATTTGAATTCCGCGGGGAGTGTTTTTGGGGTACCCAAAAACAATTGGCATTTTCTTCATAAAAGCTCCTCAACAGTTCCTTCAAAATAATTCTCCGCTGTCGTCCATTCCATTCTGTCTGAACGCCGCTGAACATGGAGACAAATCCCGCTTCATTCGCCTTTCCGACCATTCCTGGAATTAAATCAGAGTTCTGTTGATTAAAGAGGAGCTGAATAAATCCCAAAAACACACCCCGCGTTTGAATATTTCTACATGACATTACATGATACGATTACTCGAAAGTTCAATAAATACGAGCCACGCCTTTTAATTCATCCTCTCAGAAGTTATTATTTTATCGTGTAATGTTAACATGAACATGTCCATTCGTCGACGGAGAGTTTCTGAAACTGAGAATCTTGTCCAGGTTTTGAGCCAATGGGATGCGGAGCCTTTTCCTCTTTTCGTCGTTAGCTTGTAAGGACAGGTTTTTGAGTTTTTGTTTTTTTGCATCACGTTTTAGTACTAATTGTTAATGAAATGGGAATAATAACGAATAAGAGTGTGAGGTGGGGAAAATGAAGGCGACTTTTGGGATTTTCTCACCACTCACCACTCGTGCGATTTGTAGCTTTTTGTTGTACCTTCGAGGGTGTCCGCGCATTTCCCTTTGTCACACGCCGATGTTTCTATTATCGCATCGAGGACTCGAGCAGACATCCACTTTACTTGTGTCGAATGCTGTAACATGAAATTGTAGCTTTGCATTTGAAATCAGTTAAAAAACCGAACGCACCAACAGGGAATTGAATTCTCAACATTGAAAAAAAAGCAGCAGTTAAGCAAAAATTCAAAAACGCAAGGTTTTGTATTAAAATATAAAAGTTTTAACATTATATAGAATTTTGTATTGTTTATTTTTCTATTGCCAAGTAATAGAACTAACACTTATTCGATATAGTTTCACTTTTCTTTTTTTTACTCAGAATCCAACAAGTACTGAAAATTCTTCTATTGTAGTTTTTGTTGTACGAGGATGTAATATATTTGCGTTATCTACGTCTTTGTTCAGTTTTATCGACGGTTAATTTCCTTGATTGGGGTGCCTCCGCTGGAAATAACTCAGTTTTGATTTTTCCACTTTCACAATAATTAAGAATGAAAAAGTTCTGCATACCTTTCCCCTCTAATTTCATCAGGAAAACATTTATCCAGAAAATAAACCCCTCGAGTCAACCGTTAAAACTGATTCGAATAAAACTCCGGCTCCCATTGGGAAATCAGTCAGCCAATCGGGTAATCCGTGATGGAGAACGTTCAGAAACCGCGCGGATTTCAAAACGAACGAGGAAGTTCCCCAAAGAAAACATTAGGATTCCCAAAGACGTTCTGATTGGCTGTTGAAGGTCAATGTTCAACGGTTTTTAATTTCTTAAAAGCGATTGCTTACTTTTTCTATTTTTGACGTAATGAAATCTTTACAGCATTTTATATTCGGGCTGAGTAGAGCAGTTGTAACCGTTTATGTTAAACCGCCCGCCATTAGGATTTTTGGGAGAAAACCGTTGCAACAGTTGAGGTTTTTTCATGATTACACGAAACCAAGTGGGATAAATTTAACGTTGAACACATTCTGAGTTTGATGGAAATTAAACTTAGATTTAGATGGAATTAAACGTAGATTGTGATCAATAAGAAGTTATAATTGAATCGTTTCTGATGGTGGAATTGTGGTAATTCAAAATGGCACCACATTTGAGCCCGAAAGCGATTTATTGAAGTAAATGATTACAAAAACAACATAGAGCTAATAAATTAAATATTTCTCTAAATTAATATCAATAAATATGACAAAAAAATTTAACAAAAATGAATAATTGATTCCATTTGAGCTGCTATCATTCCAAGATGGACGCGACAAACGCGGAATCCGCTCCCTCCCATCTACTCCAATGGCAGTCACGCAAGTACCACGTACATAAGGCAAGTTTCGCGAGGTCCACCCCAGGATTGTGCGCGTCCTCCTCAGACCTCGGGCATGAACTGCCTCAGGTACTCCGAGTCGAAGTACACGACCGTGATGGAGATGTCGTCCCTGAACCCCCTGACGACGTCCCTGGGGAGGGACAGGAGATGGGCGAGGTGTCCCTGGTCCAGCCCGTACTCCGTTCCCCCGAGGGCGTTCCTCAGGAGGTGGGTGCACACGTTCGTGTCGGTGGGCTTGATGGCGAGGCATTCCTTTCGCACCAACAAGGCCTCGTTGATTTCGCCCAGGGTCATGTTTTCTTTGGGAAGACGAAAGGGTGTGAGAACGGTTTTGCCTCTCATGTGCTCGCCGACCATTCGAACCACCTGAACGAGAAAATTATGTTTACTGTGCTATGAAGATAACAAAATGGAGCTTATATTTTAGTTTCACAGAGACGAATCCCTCTATTAAACGGGATATAATATTGTATCAGAGTATAAAACTAGTATTTACTGCCTGCAGTAAAACCGCGAAATGTCTCTGTTTTGAATTAAATGAAAAGAAATATAAACTAAACTAAATAAAGTTAACATACTAAAATAAACTAAAATAAACAAAAATAAACTACAATAAACTATAATAAAACTAATAAAACTGAAAAAGGAAAAAAATAAACATCCAACAATTAAAAAATATAATAAAAATAAATTACTATTATAAAATTCACCCACACATTTTACTTTCATGCGTCAGGAGTGGTTGTTTGTAAAGTTAAAAAACCAAAATAAAACTCAGGTTCTTTGGGTTTCTTTTATCCTAACCAATAGATACAAAGTCACAAAGTCACCCCTTATCTATAAAATGGAGTTAAACAGCGAATATTACCTGCGGAGGTGAGATAAAGTCCCAAAGACCATCTGTTGCCAAGACTAGAAATTTGTCCCTGATTGTCAGGTGGTGGTAGGTCACATCAGGCAATGCAGTCAGGTAGGGGGGCGTGTGGTAGTCCCCAGGCACGGCACTGGGGCCGAAGTAGGGCCCCGCCAGCCTCTGCAGAGTCTTCTCGTCCCACTTATACCTGAAGTCCCCAAACGCCCTCAGAGGCGCCAGCTGGCCCAGCAACCTGTCAAACTTAAATATTGTATTTTCCTCTGACTTGGGATGCTCCCTCAGAATCCTTTCCACCTCCTCATGGTTCTCCGCGCTGTGCTGCACGCTCACAACCTTTGGCTGCCACTGACCGTTGTCCGCCAGACTTCCAATGACGGCCTGACAGTCGCCCACACTGGCCACATACAGGTGAGGCCCTGTAATGTATGCAACACAGCTGACAGCCCCTGACATGGCCACTGAGAGAGTTTTCTGATGGATTCTCAAGTTCTTTTCCGTTTCCAGTGCTTCACGAGATATGTCAGCATCCAATCGCAGGAAAGATCCTTGCAGCACCTTTTCAACTGATAAATTTAAGTCACTGTATTTCAAAAGTTCTGTTAAAAATGTGTGATAACTCTGTGAATACAAATCCCTTAATCCGTCGACAAAATCAAACTTTTCATTGTAAAACTCTAATATATTGAGGGGAGATGCAGTAGAGTTGCTCAATGAGTAAGACAGAGCATGAAGCTGTTGAAGAGAGAGGAAATATGCAGCTATATAATGATACAATCTTTTAGCCACGACCTGTGCACAGGCTCCTCCACCATGCCCATCAAAGACACCAAATAAAAAACCTGGAAAAACCAAAACATTTTGTCATCAAAATGTAAAAATAAAATAAAACAGTTTGTTCTCGTACAGTTTATACACTCAGTGGTTTAAAATTCACAACACCTTTTTTAAATAAATAACTGTATTTAATTTGAAGAAATCATCTTCAAATTGCACTGAGTCAATCTTTATAAACTGAACAAAATCATTTGTTTACAAAAAGACTAATCAAAATATAATTACCATTATTATTAAGTAATTGTGCTTCGGTTCTCGTGTCTTCGATGGGATCATTTGACGCTAACTGGTTGGTGTCATATGACTTAATAGCAACTCCCGATGTAAATTCTTTTGTGAATTCATTGGCTTGAAGCAGTTTGTTTACCTGTTGAAAAGCCCAAATGGACTCCATAAGGGACAAAACAAATGGATTTAGGCACACTAACCTCTAGAGGAGTTAATCTGGACGCTGCACGATATGCAGAGGCACTGCTGAAGTTTTTAACGAATTTCTTCAGTCCGTCCACTAACGTAAATTTTAAGAGGAGATTTCCACGGCCGGCACTTCCCACATGTTTTAAAGTGATTTTTCTAAGGAAATTGACGTGAAATAAGTTATGCGAAACAATAAACATATCCGCTCTCTCATAAAGTTTTATTTTATTCAACTATCACAGCGAGAGCTAGTTACGTAAGTAATTAAACAACGCGAACGGAAGACATAGTACTGGCGGCCATGGAACGGGTTCCTAAACCGCTCGAAGGGTGATTTAATCTTCTGCTTAAAATAAAAGTGTAAATAAAAAGCGCGCGAAAACGAAGTTTACAAACAGTTTCGCAACTGCCTTCGCGTTTCAATTTTTCAACCTTTAACAGTTCATGAATGCTTTTAAGCGAATTTTTACAAACTTTAAAGAAAAAATTAAGCACTCGAATACGGTTCAATGCCGAGAAAAATACCTGATAATTTCAAACCGCAAAAAAGTAGTTTTGAAACAATTTTTGGCGCCAAAGTTAACCGTTTAAGAAACCATTTGAATTCACTGAAGTCAAAATGTTTCAAAACTATGATTAATGAGTTTCATATTAAATTTTTTCTGATTATAAAAATGGTCGTCACTAAATTAATTATGTGTGCAGTTAATCAGTGCAATTGCAAATATTTTAAATTAAAAAAAATATATAACGACTTCTAAACTGACAATCCTTAATGGATCGCAAAATTTGGTAAGTATTTTCAAAATAATTTCAAATATATTCAAACGTGGAAAAGAGGACATTAGGATTTAAAATTTTTAAATGACGCAGAATCTTCATCATGTCTCAGGTTTTTATTTTTTGGCTTTAAGATATTTCCTTCTGTGGAAAAATATTGAAATGGAAATAGGTTCAAGTAAGTTGCTTTATGCTTGCTTTAATGAGCTTTGACAATTTTCCTTTGCCATGCTCTTACTGTTTGTGTCATTCTCAGCGAGTTTACAAGAGGCATAGAAGAAGATGAAGACGATGGTGGCAAAGATGCCAGTTCGAAACCAAAGATGAAGACGAAGACGTGACAGGAGTTCACCTTTGCTCAAATGTTTAGATTTACATTGCTATTTTATGTAAGTATGACGTTTTCTCATTTCTCACTCGGTGTTGTAAACATTTTATTTCAAATTGCAAATGGGTCAGAGCAACATTTTCATGCGTTTCTCATAACACCTTCAAAAGCCGATGGAAAGCACTGAGTAACGGTGAGTGGGCGCCATCTTTATTGCTCGGGGTTCCTTTGGTCATGCAGCAAATGCAGCAATTATGGTCGAGTCATAGGTAACTTCCGCTTGTATTTTAACACGGTCACTTTGGCGGTCTAATTTTACCCAATCAGAATGATTTCTCTAAAATCAAACCAGATGCGTTCGAAAGCTTAAGATATGCCCTTCCAGGGAGGAAAGTTGGAAAAAAATCAGAGTTGACACTATTTTGATATTTGACCTCAAAGACAGGAAAAAATCGCTAAAATGGCGTTTCATGTAAAACTTTGCTCTCCCATAGCCCCGCATGTGTTGATGGATGTAGGAATGTCACCTTGGTTCATTTTAAAGCCCTAAAGATGCGATGTCGCCATGCATAGTTTGGCCAAAATTGGTTAAAAAGTATAAAAAAAAGTTATGGGTCCTTGAAAATTGAACATTGGGCAATTTTTACAACTCATCCAACTTTTGGAATCATTATATCTCAGAAACAGTGGCACTTACGAAGGAAAGTATTGAGACAGGTTTTGCAGATAATTTTGTCTGAGCTAATTTTACGACAAAACTGGATGAATGTTATACTTTTATAATTATACTCTGAACCGATAGTCAGCGTCACGGGAACTAATTTGACTGAATAATGAACTGTTGAAAGAAGTTACCACTGACTCGGTCTAACATAACGGGAACCGAATAAATATTGAAATACCTCAATATGAATTGACTGGGCACGCTTTGCCAAAGTTTTTCAATTTACAGATCCCCTGACGCTCGAGTGAGCCCCAAAGAGCTTAATTAGTGGAATATTTGCCTCCGCCCAACGATGCACCGGTGGCAGCGATGCGTTCGAGAGAGCGACAGAACGAACACGCTCGAGCAATGCGTTCATTGATGCGGGCAACGAGTCGGACGCGTAACGATGCCACTAGTCTCGGTTACTCCAGTTGGGGACTCAGTGCGGTCGTGTCTTTCGCCGAGAGAGGAGGTGCGCGCGAGCGGTCGTCCTCACGTGATTCTCGTCGCCCGTCGATGCCGTTGTTGTTTTCCCAGTGAGTGATTGCTGTGCGTTGTCGCTTGCTCTGGAGTCGCCGACGGTGAAAATCAGCAAGATTTTCCCCCACGACCTGCTGCGCATACCGTCCGTCGTGGAGCCTGCACGCGGGCCCATGGCCCTCGAGGCCACCTCGCACAAAAGGTAGGAGGCCGTGGGAAAAGTCTTGGCGCCTTTCCTTTCTGCAAGAAAACCCCTTTGGTCATGCCGATTGCATGATGGTGGCCACATATGCTCTCACGACTGCTGATATTGGACTTCCCTCTCCGGAAAACTCAGCTTTGCTCACACCGTAACAAATACACAAATACAGCCTTCTCGGGGCTTATCACTTTAACAATTTTACTGTATTTTTAATTATATTTTTTTATTGCTTTTCGAGCTCTTTAATCCTTTTAGGACTCAATTTTCCACTAGGGAAATTTTTATACGTAGAACTAAAATTTTCAAATCTATCTTTTACCGTTTTAGAGATGATTGAGTTGGATGAAAATATGTTTAGGGACGGTAACGGAACGCTTTTTCCATTTTTTAATTGTTTATCCGTAATCTTCGTTTTTTTCAATCCGTATTCATTTGTTACGGTGTCTAATTCCACGACATTCCGCCGAAAAGACCTTCCGCAAAGACGTTTTCGTCCCATCCGGAAAAATTGTTTATATTTTTAGGACTGTGAGTCCGAAAAGGGTTCAAAGTGATTTATGTGAAGCAGTAAGCCTTCGAGATTGTGTCCATGGTGGCCATTTCGTTTTTTGATTTTTAAGTTTTGAATAACTGAAATTTAAAGGAAAAGTATTGGAGAATGAAAAAAGTGAAAATTTGGACAGCCCTAGTTCCACCCCTGATTAACCGATTTAAAAAATTCTTTCGCCGCAAGAAAGATGAAAATTTCCCAAATCAAATGATGTAAATTTCATAAAAATCGGACGATTTTGCACGAAATGAGAGCAGTTTAAAAACACCTCTGCTCAAATGGTCGTTAAAGGGTTAATATGTATATCTCTTTCTGTGTCTGAACATTTTATGTATTCGCATATAATTTTGAATGTTATTCTCCGAAATTTTGTCCATCCTAAATCAAATTGTATATATTGGGCGCTCTTTGTCTCTTTCATCTGTTCGCACACTTATTTCTTTCTCATCTATCCTCTGCGATATCTATCCATTTTATCGGCCACTTTCTTCCTCGTTTCATTTATCTCATCTTATTTCTCAATTTGATAAGTTTTTCTTCTTTTTTTTTTTTTGCTTTTTCCACTCAAAATTTTTGACGTTTTCCCTTTTCTTCTTTGGGTACTTTTAGAAAATATTAATTTGCCGTCTGTCTGATTTGCTTTTCGCGGGTAAAATTCCCACTTTCAGTTTAGAAGAAAATAACTGCATTTTTCTGTTCCGATTCGTTCCAGATTTAAACTCTTTGACTGTCATATCAATTGAGACTGAAATTACCATCCAAATGAATGTAATAGATGTGAAAAGGTTAATTTCTTTTAATTATAATCCCGAAACGTCTCTTTGAAAGCCAAAATGAATTAAATAAGCTCGATTAAATAAATAAAAACATGTAAATAGATATAAAGTAAAAATAAATAAAAAGAAAAGATAAATAGTGGAAACACACATACGACAAAAAATTGTCAATTTGCTGAATATGTTTTGCTTAATTGTTGTTGAACATTTGTTCCGCAGTATATAATAGGCCCCAGGAGAGGAAGTCATGATATAAATAAATACATTGATGGCCTTATTTGAAAATTATAATATAAAAAGTCTTTTTAACCCGTTAAGCGGCTCTGCGCGTGTCGAGTAGTGGTTTCTGTAGTGGCGTATATTTACGTCATATCCATTGAATATTCATTTCCATTATATGTTATGTTTTTATTATTTTAGGTTATGTGTATTACAGCTCATAAAAGTACAAAGTTAATGTATACACATTGAAGAGTAGAGAAAAAATGAACGACACTTTATGTATCTTTATGTATTTATTTAGTAAAGTTGAATTTTGCAATATTCCTCTATTACCTCCCTCTATTACCAGTATAAATCGTCTTACTTATTAAATAAACCAAGAAAAATCATTTGACGTATATATACATCATAGCCGCTACAGTGTACAAGAGATGAAGCGTATATATACGGCATATCCGCTTAACGGGTTAATTGAATTAAATAATAATGACTGAAAGAGAATTAAACCTAATAAAATTCAAAATACGAGTCAAAATGACCCAAATTCTAAGTGGGTCTTATAAAATTAAAATTTAAATAATTCAAAAGGTGACTTTTCAAGAAAAAATGTAAGTTAAAGAAAATATAGATTGACATATAGATTCAAATATGTTTATTACACTGAAATGCAAATTAAAATCGAATAATTAGATCAAAATATTGATTAGAATCGATTAATTAGCTTAAATTATAATTTCATTTAATAAAATATTAACTTACTTAAAATATAAGAGTCAAAATGACCCGTATGCACCGTTCTAAAAAGGTCATATTAAATTAAAATTTAAATAATTTAAAGGCGACTTTAAGATAATACAGATTGAAGTACAGATAAAAATCAATTAATTAAATTAAAAAGTAGATAATGATGGACCAATCAGATTAAATTAATTATTAAAATTGAATAATTGATTTAAAACACAGGTTAATATAATAAAGCATTTAAAATTAAAGGGTCAAAATGACTCATATTCTTCGTTCTAAGCTGGTCTTAGACAATAAAAATTTAAAAATAATTTAAAGGTCCCTCCTGACCAGAAAAAGGTGAGAAATTTGAAGAAGTTATCAATGTATCAATGTAACATTCAAGTGTCAAAATGATCCCAATCCTTTTTTCTAAGTAGGATGATGATTTGTTGGGGAAAAAATTATAAAGTTTAAGAAAACATCAAAAGTTAAAATTGGACACTCAAAATGACACATATTTTCTTTTGTAAGTTGGTTATTTTGTTAAATTTTATAAAGAGATTATTACTTTTTTACATTATTTTTTATATTATTTATAATATACATTTATATTAATTTATAAATACATTATGCATACAATAGTTTTATAAATACATTAAAATTAAAATAATTTGAGAATGATAAATTAAAGTCAGAATCGGAAATAATAACTCTGGTGCAGCCAAATTCTAATAATTCCAATTACAGACTTTGATTGTGACTGATTCAGCAGTGCACAGAGAAGTCGAGGGCTCGCCTCCGCCCCTCGGCCTCCTCGCCCCCGGGCGGAGACACTTTCTCGGCTGGGCCCTCTTTTGGTATTTCTCTGGGCCCCGGGGCCATCGCTCGGAAAGGAATTGAATGGGCCATAAAGTGAGTGACTAATCCGAAAGCCACCTACCCACTCCCACGAGGGAAACGTGATTCATGTTCCATTACAAACAAGATGACCCACCTGTGTGCCTGGGGATTCGGAGCCATACCTGAAATGTATCTGACAAAAAAAAATTACCTTTTGCGTTTCATTTTTAACGACGAGGCCCTCGAGCGCTTCGATTTTTATTTTTGTTTTTTCAACAAAAAATTGATAAGTCATTTTTCTTTCTTTGTACGCGTAAAACAAAACCGAGGGAAGATGAATCGCTTTTTGTGAAAGCATCGCACACCTCCGAAGGATGAGAACACACGAAATGGTACCTTTCAGTCATGACTCTTTTTACGACATAATCCCACGAAAACAGTCAGGTTTCGGGGTAAACGACCTGATCCTCGAGCCATTTTCAATGACAAACCGTTTCTCGTGTTCTTTGTCCGACCGCAAATTCAATTCCCTCATTTATCAAAACCCGATCATTTGCGTTTTCCCCCAAACCTGGAATTCAGCGCCATTTCATTAGCCCAAAGCTCAAATAAGGTAAATGACCCAATTACCCACCGCTCATTTTCATTTTTAATTTATGCCTTTCCGATACGAACACATGTTGACACGCTCTCGCGCTCTCCTTCCCTCGGGGCCGCCTTCTGTCAGCGACCGCAGCTGACGGCGCCTTCCCCAAGGCGGTGCCCTGCGAGCGCCAGAAGGCGGTGCGCAAATGTCTAACGGTCCCCTTTTTTCTTTTTTATTATACCTCTCCCCGAGTTGGCACTTTCTGGCTGTTTCTGTCACTTTCGAGTTTTGTATTTTTTAATTTTTTTTTAATTTTCCACGTTTTCCCTGTCTTTTTGTCTGTTTTTGTCTTTTTCTTATTTTTTTCTTGCTCTCTTGTCTTGTTTTTGTAGATTTGTAGTCTTTCTTATCATTTTTTGTCTTTTTCTTGTTTTTTTTTTGTTGTTTTGTGGACTTTTCTGTCGCTATTTGTGCCTTTTGTTTTAAGTTTTTGCTCTCCTCTTCTCCTTATTTTGTCTTCTTTTGTTTTTTTGTTTGTTTTGCTTTGTAATCTTTTTGTTCATTATTGCTTCTCTCTTTGTTTTCCAGCCCCTGTTAGTCTTCTTCTCATTGCTTCTCTATTTCTTTTTTTCCCTCTTCCTTTTTTCCACTGCTTCTCCTTTTTTATTCTTCGACCTTTTCGTTATTCTTCTTTTTGATTCTACATTATTTTTTTAATATTATTCTTTTTTATGATGTTATTGCTCGTTAAAACACAATAATTGTAAGTTAATTTCTTGTATTCATCATTCAGACTGAATGAGAACGCCAGAGCACAAGAATTTAATTAATGACTTAATTTTCACTTAATTTAACGTTGAAATCTAATTTTGTTCTTTCCTTCGAGAAACTTTTTTTCAGTTGCCATCAAACATTCGGAAACCGGGTTTGGCAATCGGGGAGGGAAAGAAAAGGGCGGGGTTGGATTGCTGTGTTTAAAATGTCAGCGAAGGCGGCCATCTTTAATTTATTGTGAGGGATTTAAGTTGGCAACGCTGAATTTCGTCGGTTACAAACTTTTTTTAAATGTCATTTTATCCGTGTAAATGTTCTATAACTTATACGAATGTTGTTCAATTTATGATAATAATTTCTGTACTTCCCCAAAAATTTAATTGCGGTGAGTTCCCACATTTATTAAAAAAGTATTCTCAATTCAGTTTAAAATATATAAAAATTTAGAAGTCAATTTGAGATTTCATCTTAAATCACAAATGGAGTTGTAATGGGGAGTATTTAAATTTTAATCCCCTCAATTTCCCCAAAGATTCGTTTTATTTTACGATACTAATGTTCACATTTGGCAAACACTCGTATTTATTCGTTCATTTTTTAATTTAAAACCTAAAATTCGTCGTGTGATAAAACACAAAAAAGAATCCGACTCGTTTTTATTAACGGTAAACTCCATAAATCCATTTTTCGGTTTCGTTAGGAAATCAATAACGCAGAGAGAAACGACCGAATCTCTAAAAATGAAGTGAAAACCCGTTTGAAGTCGGATCAAAAGCTTGCAAATTGCAAAACACACACGAAAAGAGCAATATTAAAATTTACAAAATAATTGAAACCCCTCACAGGTAAAGGAACTTCGCCGGACGCCATATTTTCTCTTCTCCCCAAACGGAATGCATTTACGGCAAAAACTCTCGAATAATCGACACGCTAATTATTTCTTAATGGGAGCATCCTTCACCTTAGGCGACGGGGAGGCGAACCCCGAACATGAATTCTCGGGGGACACTTAAGTTGAGAGGGGGGTCCTCGTGCTAATCAGATGGGGGCGGGGGTTTTTTTACGATCCGAACGCGAGCGAGTACGTCCGGCAGGAAGCGGAAGTGGGCCTCGTCTTCAGTTGAAGGAAAGCAGGCGGAGGAGAGGGACGTCGCGCGAAAAGCAGGCGATAACCGTCGGTGATCTGCTCCTCATCAGTTTCCTCTGTAAGGACCGATTCGTCATTCGCTCGAAACGAACAATGGAATCGACACATCTGTGGCTTTTTATTCCCATTCGATTTTGTCACTTTTACTTTTTCATTGTTTTTTCAATATGGCGGCATTTCGCCCTTTTTTGCAGGAACAAATTTTAGGAGTCTACCGCTTATACTTACCCAATTGGAAGTCATCCTTATTTGACTTCCCTCACTCGGGATTAATTAAGATGGATTTTTTTCAACTGCGGATTTTTAGGAACGAGTTTCCTAATTAGCAAAACAAACTAAAGAAAATGATGTCAAGGTTGTGACAAGTAGGGGCCCCGTGCGGTGTCCAGAATAAAGTCTTCGCCCGTCCAAATGACCGAATTCGAGTTGTAACGGTCACACGGAATCTCCAAACAAAAATGGCGGCGCCGTCGATTCTTTTCCTCTGAAAAGTCCCAACAAAATCGGTTCGGTGTTGACTTTTGACCTTTTGACTTTAATCAGGATTTGATCTTTAGTTGAAATTCGGGCAGGAGTCCGCGCTTTCCACCGCCCGCGGGACAATCTGCCCATTTGCTAACGCTGCGAGGAAAGTTGCTTTTCGCAAGGATTGCCTCAGTTGTCAAGGCCAGTGGCAGGGCTTGGCCTTCTGGACGCCATCGCTGCTCACTTTTACGTTATCCCGCAATGCCTCCTTTGCTCTCTGATTACTGTGATCTCATCAGGTCGGTGCACATGTCGACCTCTGTGGCCACCTTCGGGAGGAGGAGGGCGCCTTCGAAGTCTGCTCTCTCAATATTAAGTGTTAATTCTTTTAGGGGGTGGGGGTGGTCACCCCTCGTCGTTTGAATCACCGCCAAATTCAGAGTGCATATGTTTCATTTTGAGAAAATGGATCGCTGTCATCATTTGTTGGCCGCAAACTTCCCATTCCAAAGCAAACCGTGGGCATTTTTCCTCCTTTCGTAGAAATTTTACGTCGTCAGGCGTCTGTTAATTACGGGTCCCGTGAAAAGGTAATTATCGGCTTCATTCGCCCAATATAATGAGTATATTTGACTCATTTTTTTTAAACAAGATCTTTCAAGCCAATACAACATACAACGAAAGTGGCCTGCCTCTATTTTTATCTTCTAATCTATATGTATTTAAGGTCTTGCGATTCAATGGAAAAAATAAAAATGCACCACTCACTACTTAACTAGCATTAAATTTATGATTCTTATTAAAATAGTGGCAATTAATAAGTGAATAATGTGTGTTTTCTTATCAAAATGGAATTAGGCCACTTTCAAAATTAACTATTAAATGAATTATAATTTTTGAAGGTTCCCAAGTCCAGTGGACATATTTTTAAAAAATATTTTCTTGAGAAAGAAAGAGCTTGGAGTATTGTGAAAATACAAAAATTAACTTATAAACTATTAAATATTGTATTGTCAAAATACTTTAACATTATTTAACTGATTAAAGGCACCAAAGGCGAAAAATTCCACCGCAGAGGCAAATGAATGCAGAGTGATCCCATCGACCGCCCCCGGTGGTGCAACGCCCTCCTCCCCTGGACCTCCGTCCAAGGAATTTCATCCCCTCCGGCCGGAAAAAACTCACGTCCGCCCCCGGGCAAACCGACGGCGCCGACGTTCTCAAAATAAATCAAATCAACGTCTTTCCACGAAAATTATGATTCGCCTAAACGCGAGCCGAGAGAACACTGTGCCAGAGGGGGACTTATGCAACCGACGGCGAGGGTTACACGGGATAACCTCATCCACCTCCACGGGCGATGTCATTTATTATCATGATTAGCTCGGTGAGAATAAGAATGGCGGCGAGGCGGTCCGCTTTATGCCGCTTATGCCTCTTTGTCCGTGGGTGTCTCGGCTGCTCCTTCCCTGACCCGCCCCGACCCTGGAAAGCCCTAATTGGCCCAGGACTTTCCACAACCCGGTCATTAAACATTGGGGTCCGCGGAGTCGCCCCCCGGACCGCTTTACCTCCCGGCCATCGCCATTAATTATTTTATTGTTATTAATTATGTTTGGCATGTGTCAAAATCCTCTCCTAATCTGCTTGTGAGTGGGGGGTCGTTGGATTGTAATTAATTCCGGCTGTGGTGTTCGTTTGGTGGGAGGTGGGAACGGTCCTCTGTGTCCTCATTCTTTGTGGCCCCTCACCCTCGTGAGTAAATTAAAGGTGTTAGTGTTATTATTGTAATTAAATGTCTGTAAAATTTAATAAAATTATAGGCATTGGGGTCATTGTGTAATTACTAAATAATTTATCAATGTTATTAAATTTTTTAATTATTTGTTTAATGATGTTGTATTCCATTTATTTTTACACATTAAAAATATATCATATTTTTCGCTATCAATAGAAATACTTTATACAACAATACTTTAAAGTACGTATAGAGGAGACAAATTTTTTGTAATAAATTAAAAAACATAAACACATATAATCAAAATTATTAATAAATTAGTTTTAAACTAAAATTAAGTAAGTTTAAAGTAGTTTAAAAGTAAATTGCAAAATAGTATAAATAAGTAAATAAAATTTAAAAGTAAATAAGAAAAGATCAAAGTGAAAAGTTAAGTCTAAAACAAACAAATAAATAAAAGTAGGCTGTGATATAATATAAATAAATTGTTATAAGACACATTATAAATAATGGTTTTTTAACTATAATAATTAATTACTATAAGAATAAGTAATAACTATAATAAAGTATTTTTTAGTGACTGATTCGCCTATTGTTTCCCTTAAGGCTTTATTATAAATAAAAAACGACGTATAATTTAAATAAATAATTAATAAAAGATGTAATTAAATAAGTTGAGGATTTTATAATATAAATAATAGTTAAATTATTGTAATTAATGTAATTAATAATTAATTAAATCTGCTTCTCAGATAGGTAGAAAAAATAAAATGACCGGAACCGAAGTTTTAAGTCAATTATAATTAAAAATTAATTAATTGGATCAAAAATTAAATAAGCTTTTTAGGGAATTTTTATTTAATTAATCATAATAATATTATAATATTATAATATTATAATATGAATATTATATTAAATGTGGAGTTCAGTGAATAATACTGAAAGATTAAAGTAAGGGTGGCAGTGATAGTTGCAGGTAGAAGGAAAGAAAAGAGGGGGTTGCCAATGAATGGAGGCGAAAGGGTGGAAAGGGTTTTCTACCTGCAGAAGAACAAAACCGGTAGAAAAACTAATGGAAAATAAAGACAGGAAGCGAAAGACGAATGAGCTGTCGGTGATATTAAAGAGACGAAACGGAAAAAATGTGGCGAAGAGGGGTGGAACCGGGGGCGGAGGGGCGGAGGGTGAAATGAGTGAGATTAATGTTGAAAACCGCGGGGTTACGCTAAACGTCGAGAAGCGAGTAGGAGGCAAGGGGTGAGATTAAGAGAAAATAGAAAAGGGCGAGTTGGGCGGGGCGGGAGGGTGCGGGAGGGGTGGAGGGGTTGGAGGAGGGGATGGCGGAGATGCGACGTTTAAATTAAAATCTTAAAACTGAGTTTAAACACCTAAAATTGAATTATTTTGTTATTTGCCATCTTTCCCGGTTCTTTGAAAGTATTTTAATTCCGCCAAGATTTCTAACTTTAATCTGCGAGTGTGTACGAGAAGAATTACGACGTCAATCTTGTCTTCAAAGAAGGCATTAATTTGCATTTTCTTGACAATGTTATTATGCTTTGATAAAACATTTTCAAAATTGGATTCTCTCCTCTCTTCAGAATCGTTGTTTCTTCGCGTCCCAGAAAGAATCACACCGACCTTTCCCCCACTCCCACATCCCCGAAGGAACCCCTCCCTCCCTCACAGAACCCGACCAAGTCGACAACTCGACCGTCACCTCACCCCTTTGATCACCCCGGTTGGGCACAGGCGAAGGCGACAACGCCCGGGACCCGAACAATGGTGATCGATAAGCGCTTTTCTCATCGGTAACGTCACGGTGAGCTGTCTCCTTTTATCCGTGCTCAGATGGGGTCCCCTTGGGGCCCTTCGCCCCCCCCCCCCCGAAATGACTGCGACTGTGTCAGGGGACGGTCCATGTCCCAAAACAGTGAAGTTCAGTGCACTGTAATTCCAAAGCGTCGCCTTCCTCCCATATTGTTATGCTCTGATTAAGTCCACATACCGCATAAAAAAAAGACGATTTACCTCCATTTAATTAAGTGTTGGCTCTGATATGATTTTAAATACACTTAACCCTCGATTTACACTCTCATAGTTTTACATAGTTTTACACAATTACAAATGTCAACGAAAAAAATGTTTATTAGTCTTATTCTGTTAGTTTTTCATGTTGCTACAGTATTTGTCGATTATGGTACTCACTGAGTCAGCAACGATCATCTCAATCAGTTGTTAGTTTGAATTGAGTGAACCCAAATCTATTCTTTCCCTCCTTTTCAGTGTCTTCTTACATATTCTGTCATCCTATTTCTAACGGGTTTTTCCATAAGTCGTGAGTCTCCTTTTACACGGTTTATCCTGGAACCAATATAAATTGAGACATCAGTTGTCACGCTTTTCCCAATATACTGTATATAAACTCAGTTATATATTTTAGTATAATTGGAGAAAGGAATGGAGAAGTTGGGATCAGTCGGACGAGCCCGGGCTCGGAAATGAAATTTTTTTTTATTAATTTAAGACTAATTAAAAAAAGGGTTTCCCACTGCGGAGAGTCTAAATTGAATCTGATCGTTTTCGAAAGTTTTCGAAGTCTGTTACTGACACCGGTTTCTATTTCGCCTCGATTTCGGTTCGAAAAAATAATAAAATTAAAAAAAAAACATTTGTTTTTAACCGTTTTTTCATTTAAATTACAAATGAAAAGTCATTTTCCAGAATTTAAATTACTGAAAAAGTTTCCCCCCGAACGATGAACGGCCCCCCCGTAAGCCCAGCACGACCGAACCCTTCTTCTCCCCCTGCCGTTACTTCATCCCCCCGGGCCTCACGAATAGAGTAGTTTTTAATAAATCAGACATTTCGGGTGATTCCGGAGCTTGTGGAAGAGAAGGGTTTACTTAGGGTGCACGAGAGGGATAGAGCCCCCAGGCACATCAAACTCGGAAATTTTCAGTCATTCAATTAAAGCGGAGCGCGGGCCGGGGGCCGGGCCCCCAAAACTTCTTTTCATTCCGAACCCCACGCAGCGCCCCGCGCCCCAATCCCCTCAATAACAATAAAAATAAAACCAAGGCGGGGGCCCAATCACGCCATCAATGCTTTCAGGTTTTAATTCCCTCGCGGTGGATCCCCAGTGTCCCTTCCTCGCCCGACCGCACCCGGATATTGCCAACCTGCCCCGGGCCCCACTCGTTGCCTCGCCTTCGCATTTCGCCCGGAGAACGCCCTCGGGATTGGCAAATTCCCCTCGGATCCCGGCGAAAATTAATTCGGGAGGCCCTTCTGCCCCCTTCTGCCCCCTGTGCCCCCCTCTCGTCAGCGACGGCGGGGGAAGGGGGCGCTCTGTATTTTGGGGCCCTCTGCAGGGGTGGCCATTTTGTATCGAAAGAGGAACGATTTCCTGTTTCAGCTTCTTAGGAATTATTGTGCCTTCACCCCTGATTTCTGAACTGATTTGAGTGGATTTTTTACTTAAAAACGTGAATATTAATTAAAAATAAACCAGTTTAGTTGTTTATTTATTTTATCTTATTTTAGGCGAACTCTTCGTGGTTGTTTTGCAAGGACATTATGCAAACACGCGACGATAACATAACGCATCCACATAAACGTACCGTTTTACAAGAAGGCTTCTGGGGCCTCATCCCCCTTTTCACCCCCCTTTTCACCCCCCTTTTCATCCCCCTCCTCATCCCCCCACCCCTCACGAGGAAATTCATTTAATCCGAAAGGCCATCCTCTTTCTTTCTTTCTTGTGCTCCCGAGTGGAAGGGGAGGGGGCCAAGGGAAAAGGGGTGGAAGGGGGCGAAAGGGGCGCACCTGACGGGGCTCGCCCACCCGGGTGCTCTAATTGCTTTTTGTCTTTCATTTAAGGAGCATGGGAGAGCAGAAAGAAGAGTAAATAATGGAAGGGTCTTTTGAAAGTTGGAGCGGACAAATGATCGACATTGCGGAGAGATAAGCGAAAGCCCGAAAAAGGAGAGGAAAATTACAATTTCACGGAGATGGGATACCTTTGAAAAAAAAGGCGGAGAATGTTTTCTTGCGTTTGAATATTGAAGTTTTAATTACTTTCTTTTTCAGCGTCAAAGGCCTTTCTTTCCGGTTGTCGACGTCAGCCCGAAATGAAACGGACGACGGCCTAATGAAAAAATTAATAACGGATTAACGAAATTAAAGGCGGCCCGGGGCGACTCCCGACCACCATAAGCCACCATAAATCCTCCGAAAGACGCGAGCGATTATATGGGCGGAGAATAATCGGTAGAGGCTCAGGTTCAGGTTCCCGGGATGAGAAAACAGGTAGCCGGTCAAGCGCAAGAGCGGTAGCTGTGCCTTAATGGCTTCCCGCCCACCTCATTCTTTGCTCCTTTTCTCTTTCCTGCAATCTTCATCGCCGTCACTTATCATTTCCGCCCCTCCCCCGCCCCCACCCCCCCCAACCAAACCATTCTCTTTTTCATTGTTTAATTCTAATAGCTGGCCGTGAATATTTAATTCCCCCCGAAATGGTTATGGGTAATTCCACGTGAAGGGGGTCGACCTGTGGCCACCGACCCCTTTCACGTGGAATTACCCTTATAATAAATCATTTATAATTGAAATTGGCAGTCGTTGAAGGCTGTGCTGATTCGCCCCCCACGCCCCCCAGAGCGTGCTCCTTATTTGTGTGCTCGTGTGTGGCCCCGACTGCTGCTGTTGACGATGGTCGTCCTCTGTATTTTATGTATTTCCCTTTTCCCATTTTTCCCTTTTTGACCCTTTTCTTCGCTTCTTTTACCATCCTCTTTTTTCTCTTTTTCCTCTGATTTTCCTCATTTTTGCTTTCTTCGTTTTCTTTGCTTCCTCCTTTTTCCCCTTTCCCACCTGCTTCCCCTCTTTTCTCTTTTTTCCCTTTCCCTTTTTTGTATTTCATCTTCTACATTTTTATGTCTTTCCTATTCCCCCCCTCCCCCATTTTTTG
The DNA here is from genome assembly GCA_028293925.1 of Brueelia nebulosa. Lineage (NCBI taxonomy): Eukaryota > Metazoa > Arthropoda > Insecta > Psocodea > Philopteridae > Brueelia > Brueelia nebulosa. The sequence continues at coordinate 120,443 of JAQIBA010000109.1, forward strand.
TTGCTTTCTTTTTTTATCTGCGCCTTCGCTTTTTCTTTGCTTTTTTTCCTTTTCCAACGGTGCTTCGGAGGAGATTTACTGCTCCGTTATATTTTATTCTCTCTTCCAGAATTTTTATGTTGTACTTGTAATTATACATAATTATATTTTGTACAATCTTATACGTACTGTCCCACTTATAGTTCTTTGCATTAGAAGGAATTTATCCTTCCATTTCTAAACCGGTGGAAAGGGAATGTCAGTACTTTGAGTACACTGTGAGAATCGACATTAAATTCGTGCAATTCCGAGTGAGAAAGCCAGAAAAGACGTTAAAGTAACGGCGGGACGAACATAAACCCGGCCAGGAGTCGGGCTGACCTCTCGTGGCCGACGACTCTGCCCGCCGCCCGCCGCCCGCCACCGGTCACCCCACACTGCCCCACATCCATTTCCTCCTCGCCTAACTGCACGGAGATGCGCACACGCCAAGGTCACTCGCTCACCCTCGGCAGTACCCGTTTTACCAGTCCTCGCCGCCCGCCATCTTCGCTCCCGGAGCGCCGCCATCTTGCACGCTTCTGCGCGAGTTGAGGTTGATTGTGAAAGTGTGGATCTGTGGGGGCGGGGGCGGGGCGGGGCGGGGGGCGGTGCCTTGGCGGATGTGGGGTCTGGCGCTGGGGCCTCTGTGGCTGTTGTCGCCCGGGGGCGGCGCCGGGGAGAAGCCGAAAAGCGTTTCTGGTGATGGAATTAAGAGAATGGAAAACCCGAGGGTAGCAAAGCGACGTCTAAACTAAAATTAGGGACCGAAATCCTTTTATGCAGGTCATGGCGCCCGGGGCGTTCTCTGTGGAAAATGTAACAGAAAAAATAAAATGCGCCGGAAGGTATTTACATTTTCCATGTAGCTCTGAGTGCAAAGCGAGCGGGATTAAATAAACTAGGCATGATGAAAGCCTCAAGGAAAAAGATAAAATATAAATTCCTAAAATTTTCAACTTGTCACAGATGCACGGGGGGAAAAATGAAAAGTAGGGGAGTAACAGTAATAACAGTAATGCGAGTGAATAAAAAACGTGGAATGGAGTTTTCGCTTTGAAAAGAAGTTGGCCAGGGGCGGCACATTCCGAAAAAGGGCGAAAAAAAACAATGACTGAAGCAAAACCGAGCCGGGAGCAAAGGGTTGACATGGGTTTCTTTTATTTAACTTCGTCCTGTCAACCGCTTGTATTTCCTTGCTTTTTTTACACTTCACATACACCCAAAGCCCCGCTTTTATTGTGCCAATTAAAACGTTGCTCGACAAAGACACCCCAAACAGACCGCCCCCGCCCCGGGCGAACCCGCCCCCTCCCCCAGAGCCCAAGACCTGGTCCTTGCTCATCAGGGAGGGAAAGGGGTTGAAGGGGGCGGTCAGCAATCCTCATTTTGCCTCAAATGCATTTTGCAATTGTAATTATGATTATTGCATAATAATTATTATAGATTGTGCATCTTTTTCCCATATTTTCTTTTCTATATTTCCATGCTTTTCTGTTTCTTTCCATACTTCTTTGATTCTTTTTTTCCTGCATTTTTTGTCTTTTTGCATTTTCTCATTTTCACTTTACTCCATTTTCCCCCTTTTATCAATTTTTCTGTTTCCCACTTTTTCCCCCTGTTTTCACATTTTTCCTTCCTTTAATTTTTTCCTGATACCTTTTTTATACCCTTTTTTGCCTTTTCACTTTTTACTGTTTTTCGTTTGTATTTCTTTTTACCTTTTTCTTTTTTCCCCTCATTTTTTGCATTTCCTTTTTCTCCAGTTTACCTAAGAAAGAGAACAGATGGAAAACATTGAATGTGACAAGAAAGCGAAAAGCATTCCATGAAAATGTTTGTTCGCCCAGGGGGCGCACGAACCACCCGCCCCGAGCTCCGAGTTTAAATTCCTCGGAAACGAGCAAAATCCGCCCGGGCATTCGCGGAGAAAGGGGGCCCCATGGGGCCCATCGGGACCATTTTTTGCGGCCGCCGATTATTTCCGACCAAATTACACATAATTTCCCATTTGGTAATTCACTTTCAGCGAAAGCTTAAGAGGCGACACGCGGCCCGACCGATCGCCGACTCACGGGGACGTTTCGTAATCTCCAGAGGCCGATGAAGAGAGAGAGAGAGAGAGAGAGAGCACAAAGAGAAAATGTCTTCCAGGGCGTTCTGAACCTGAATTCCTGCGCACGTTTGCCCCGAGGGCAGTTAACAATAATGTCTCGTCCGAGCATTGTTGGATCGGCCGCTGGCGACCAATCTCGAGATTATGCGAAAGATCCTAAATGTGAACACAGAAAATTATGGTTATTTTATTCGAGAAAAGTTTTCCTCGCTCGCACGGCTAATCACTTAATGAATATGCCCAAGAGAGGCCCCTTGCCCTTTCATCCCCCGCCCTCGTGCACCCCAAGGGGTGACGGCACGACGCGCGTGGGAAGCGTCCCCGCATTGTTTCTGGAGGTGGTGGGCGGACGATGGCCGAGCACAAGGGGAGGGAAATCAATGGCCACCCCCCCAAAGTGGAATGTAATGATCGACACAAATTGTAGTCATTTTTACATATTTCCTTTTTTTAGCTTTTCTCACTTTTTTCTTTTTCTTTTGCCTTCTTTCCTTTTTTTCTTTAGCTTTTGTTCTTTTTTCTGCTTTTTCTGCTTTTTCTGCTCTTCCTACTTTTCCTGTTATTCATTTTTCCTTTTTTATTTTCAAAATGAATTCATTAAAAACTAATGCAGAAGAAATTAATAATAGAATTTGAATATTCAAAGTGACTTTGTGTAAACTGATTGATTATGTCGACTGCACTATTAGGTCTAAAAAGACATATAACATAAAAACCGTTAATACACCCGAGGAACGTTTCATTGCACTCCAGTCGGGGTCAAAATGACCTCTTTGGGTCAAATGACCTCGTGCGATTCACGAGAAATTTCGCCCTCAGCGACAGCACGATCTTCCCCACCTGTCCTTGCCGTGTCCCACTCATCAACGCTAATTACCATATCACCTTAAGTAGCCGGACCGACCGAAATTATTCAAAGCAAAAACTGGCCAGAAGCGACCTAATTCGGCCGCCGAATCGCTCCGCCACGTGGGAAAGTGGTTCTGCTCAACAGAACCCTGAAAATCACGACTCTTGGGCACTTTCTCTCGCCGCCCCCCGCCCCGCCCCCAGCCTTATTAATTACATAAATTCACTGCATAGTTCCCGCGGAAAAAATTCCCCAACGGCCGCCCTTTCAAAGAAACGATTTAAGCCTTAAAACGAAGAAAGAACTCAAATAAGTTTGTGTTGAAGATTCTCAATTTCAATATTTTGATTAATCAGGAAGCGCCCCCGGGGCGGAATCGAATGAGATGGTTAAATTTTTATAAGGGGAATAAAAAGGCATCGAGGGCGGCCCTCGCACCTGCCCCGCCTCGCCTTCTTACATCAGCCCCCGACGATTAGTCGGGGATTTTCTGGAAAAGTGTTGGAAAAGTTGCCATGTCTCGCCAGGGGGCGCTTTTGGTAATTTCTCCGGAGTAAACCCGCCCCGGCCCCCGCGGGGGTGCATCCCCGTCAACCCCCGGCTCTTTCAATTAAATATTTAGCCCTTCGCTTCGGAAAATGGGGAAATCCTTTGGACCGTTTCCTTTCATAACTGACGTTATCAATTCAGTTATGATTGGTTAATTGTTTCGAGTTTTCATTTTCTGCCTTTTTTACACTTTTATATTTTATATGGTATCGTTTATATGGTAATATAATACAGAAAATAAGAATATAATAATATAACAGTGGAGTATTATAAAAACATATTTTCTCTTTTCTCCTTTAGTTAAATTCTTCTTTTTAAAAAATAATTTTTAAAAGAAGTAATAAAAATATATGTTTATTTTATTTCTTAGTGGGAAAATAAATTCCTCCCCATTTGAGGTGGCCACTCAAATAATAAAATAAATAATAAAACTCAGACAAGAAACGCCGTCCCGATATTAAAATTATATATTAATACTTTTATATCGATAAAACGATATTCCGATATTAAAACCCTTTCTTTCGATAAACAAATTGTGACAACTTTGAGTTGAAATCAGCAGAGGAAACAACAACAGGAAAATGTCCATTTTGCTCGGGCTTTTCCCCAAATGATGTACGAATTTCACATTTGTCCTCCGGTCCTCCTTTTTATTATCTCCCATCCAGAATCCAGGGCGCCCGGGGCGGGAGACGCCCCCGGATCACGGCTTATCACGCATTCATTTCAGCTATGGAAAGAAAATGGTCGGCGAATCGGCGAACGCTTCTGCTTCTTTCTTCTTTCTTCTTTCGCTCTCTGGTCTTTTGATTCCGTCGCCGTCTGTGGTTTTCCTTTTCTTTCTTTGTTTTTATCTTTTCACTTTTTTTATATTTCCCTCTTTCTTTTTCTCTCCTTTTTTCCTTTTTTTCTTTCTTTTCTTTCTTTTCTTATTTCTTTCATCCTTTCTTTCTTCATTTTTATCCATTAAAGCCATTGGCACTCATTTTACATTTTAATACTGTATCGAAAATATCTAAAACTAACACTGAATCTGAATAGAATGAAAAACCTTTCTTTGCATCGGAAGTGACCGATGTCACAAATTGGCGGAGAGGGAAAATGAGGGAAAATGCAAATAGGGGTGCAATGAGTCCGTCCACTCCCTTCGTGGCAGGAGAATGTCCCCTTGATGCGACCGGGCAGGGGAGGGGATCTGGAGAGGATCGTGGCGGGCCTTGGGGTCCTCCAGCGGTCACGCTCTCCCGTGTTCCCACGGTGCCATAGGTCAGCTCGATTTGTGAGATGGCGCGGAAATTCCCAGAGCGAAGTCATTTGCTTTGCATAATGGCGGCGTGTATTATCTGGCGGTGATTTGGTTGGGAGGCCCCGGGGCCGCGAGCCCCACGGTGGCCCACTTTCAGTTCTGCCTTTTTCTCGGTAAAGTCCGCGAGGACAAGCGATGGCTCGAATGTTATGCAATGTTCGGTCCCATTTCGGGCGAAACCATCACGGACTCATTATGCAATTACAATAAATCACTGATAAAGAAATACAATCAAAAATATATAATTTACAAAATTCTGCAATAAATAAATTATACATGTTTTTCTGTTGACTTAAACTGCAATTAGAATTTCGACATAATCTTCAGATCTACATGGCTTTAATATAGAAATAATATTTTTTATATTTTTTTAGTTTATTTCCTTTTTATTTAAAAATATTTGTATCATTTTTATTCATAACCCCCAAAATTATTGCAAAATTTGGATAAAATTTGGGTAAAATTAAAAGTTAGTAAAAATATTAATATGAATAAATAAATAAATTTATAAGAATTAAATGAAACTCTTAAATTTTGTATTGTCAGAATACTTTTGAGCGTTACTCTATATTTGTGTTTCTCCCTGAGAGATCGGCTTCCAGCCACAAATTGACGGCCACAAAGTGGCGACAACGTCGAACCTGTGATTGAGATGTGCCGCACGAGGATTACAATGGTAAACACTCCATCTCTTCATGTCCCCGGAATGTTAACAATGTCAACAGCCATTGCGCGCCTCGAGTGCCCGCCCTCACGTGAGCCCTCTCCCCATTCGCCCCCCCCCCCCGCACAACCCCCTCCAGGCACCCCTCAACACACCTTCCGCCACTCGAGCACGCTCTGCCCGAGACCATCCTCGCGAGTGGGTGGCTCATTCATGTGTGGCCGGGGATCTTTCACCTCGGCCATTGGAGGACAGTCCTCCCGGGCCTGGCTGGGTGCCGAGAGGCGATGGGTGGGACGTGGCCATGTTGGGAGGCACATGTGGCTAATGGCGAGATGTCGATGAGGGGCGATCGGGTTGAGGGGGAGGAGAGGAAAGGGGAGGGGAGGAAAGGGGAGGGGAAAGCGCGGAAAAGGGAAAACAAACAAAGGGAAAAGAGGGGAAAATGAATAAAGGTAATTAAAAGGGGCACAAATTTTGGGAAAAATATTTCCTTTTGTGTTTCCTTCGAAACGAAAACGTTTCTTTTTAGTAAATAATAACCGCTCACCGCCTTTTATATTTTTATTTTTATATGTGCACATTATTATACGCTTTGTTTATGATTTTTCCCGGTTTTTATGGGCTTTTATTTTTCATTAATTATATTTTTATTTTCAAATACTCATTATATGTATTTATTTTATGATTTATATATCTTTTTATGTTTTATATCTTTTTTATATATTTATTTAGGCTTTTCTCTGCTTTATGTGCCTTCAATACTTATAAGTCACTAATTATTACATATTAAAAGTACATAAAATGTATAAACACATAAATGCATACATTTTATAGAGTTTTTATGATGTTTTTTTCAATTTGTCTTTGCACCGCCTTCTCGAAATCTGTCACCATGAAGCGAGGAATGCGGGCGTGTCCCGGGCCCTCTGTGTGGCCCCGGGCCGGGGGCAGCGGTCCTTCGCCCCGCCGGAGGACACCTAATCGTAATCAATGTAAATCAGGGTATTCCAAAGCGGAGAACATCTGTGTCGCCCCGGGCGGAGCTCCGACGTGATCGCACACATCCCGGAGCTCCTTTAATATTCATCAAAGGCTGCGAGGCCACCGCTCAAAAATTCAAATAGAAAAAATGGAAAACGCCCGGGGCGACCGCTTTCGCCCCCGGCCAATCTCTTCATTATTTATAAATTTCGTCCGCGTTTAGAACTTGGTTCCGTTCATTGCGACCTCGAGCCCGAAATTGTTTTCATCGGGGGGCGGTGGGGGGCGGTGGGGGCGACGGGGGCGGGAGTGGGATCCGTCGCACCTTTTGGGCGTCTTCGGGGCGTCGGGGGGCGACGGGAGATGGAGTTCATTGTGGGCGACTCAAAAAAGGCATCCGCTTTATTCACTTATAATTATTTTCTTTTAATGTATACTGTATTGTAATAATGTATGCGAATTAAGATTGTATTGTAATGAATTTTTTTGCAAATTATAGTATTTATGTGCAAAAAAGTTATCCAGTTTTGGCATTAAACAGTTGTTTACAGAAGAATATAAAATACAGTAAACGCAGTAGAGTTTATACAATGAAATATATGTATGTGCAGAACTTTATATTGTGAAAATATAGAGTATGAACAAATAACATAATGAATAAGTGAACACAGAGAAACAAATTAAGCAATTAATAATGAAATACATAAATGAATAATTGAAGCAATACATAAAGAAATGATGAAATAAATAAACTATGAATAAATAAATAAGTGAACAAATACAAACAAATAAGCATAATTCAAATTCATAAATTGAACTAACGCACAGACAAATGAGCAACGAATAAACATATAATAGTAAATAAATAAATAATCAAATAATTATTAAACGTTTTCGATTTATCTTAACGTCCGTTTTGTGTTTTCTCGGTCATCGACTTTATAAAAAATTGTTAAATTGCGAAAAATGTAATTTTTTATTTTTCTTTTGTGTTTCATCATTTTATAAATCACGTTTTATGAAAAATCACAAAAAATTAATAAATCTCCTCGAAAAGGAAACAAAAACAAAAGTAAAAAAGGCCATAATTTGCCACCATTTCCCAACCCTTTTAATTCCTTCTTGGACGCCCAACAACGCTTTCCCAAACGGGCGGCCATATTTTTTCGTTAGTTCGTTACATTTCCATGTAAATGCCCTCCCGGTCGGTCTCCCCCAAATTACATCCCCTTCTCGTCTTGGAACCCTTCCCTCATTTCAATCCTTTCTCGTTTCTGCTTAAAATAACATCCCCGCAATCATCCAATCAGGAAAACCGCCCGCCTTCAACATTTTCCCTTGCATTTTTCGCGGGGCGATCCCCAAAAACCCCAAATTTCCCAAAATGAAAAGCCACCTTGAAATAATAAGCCTTTCCACAAAGCCTTAACTGGAAATTAATATACCGCCCCTTCGCCGCGGCTTTTCATCAAACGCCCGACCGGGGTTGATGTGCTCTCAAGGGTTGCACAGCCCCAGGGCAGCCCTCGGGGCGAGTCCGAATCCGAAAAAGGTGACAATCAGAGGGGGAGCGGTTGTAACGGTCCACGTTGGCATTTATTTACTCTGTGAAGGAAAAGGGCGGGAAAAGAATGGAACATGGCGATGTTATTGCACGAATAATTTCTCATTTGGATGAGTAAATGAGATATCGAGGACAGTTAATAAAACAAACACTTTCGTTTTTGCAATGTCAAATGTCGCCATAGACGAACACGTGTTTTGTTATGACTCAATAAATAAATAAACTGAAAACGAGTCGTAAAAAGGTAAATGACTCGGGCTAATAAATAAATAAAAAATTGAAAACGCCATATAAAGACGAAATCACTTGTAATTCAAATAAATAAATAAATAAATGGGTTTAAAAAACAAATTGATTATGGCTTAATTAAAAACGAAAATGAATTATTACTCAATAACAGACAATTAAATAAATATATAACTCAAAAAATGAAATTATATATATATTAATTATCGGAATAAACACAATAAAAAAAGAAATAAGGGAAAATTCCTTATGATTTAATAAATGAAGTGAAAACTCTCCGTAAAGCCGAGTAACTCAATACTCAGCCTAACAAATACACAAATTAAATACGCCCCGTAAAAACCGGACGGAAAACAAATCCACCCCCTCGGACGGAAAAACAATAATCCCCGCCCCCTCCGGACCAAAACAAATCCGCTAATCGCTCCATATTAATAAACAAATGGCGATAACAATCGTTGCGGCCACGCAGACAGAATTGATAACAGCAACTCAGAATCGGGCTCGCATGAATAATGGCCGCCGACACTGGCTGTCCCCGAAGAGCAGGCAGACAGGCCCTGACAGGCCGTGGGGCCCCGTTCGCGAAGGCCCTCGTGACTGGAAACACGTGCCGGCATTTTTTGTTATTTCCAAACGGGTCGGAGGAAACGCTCGCATTCGTTAATTAATCGGTTTTTGATTGAGGACGGGGATGAATAAGTAATCGGGCAAGTTCGCCCGTTTCAAATATTCCGAGAAGAAATTCAGGTCTTAAATGATTTAACGTTGAAGTTGGAACGCGTCCGCCTCCATTTAAAGCCTCCCTCATGGAAGATTTATGCCGTTTGCGTGGCTCTAATTGGCCGTTCCCTTCGCGTAAGGTTCGATAATGAGGCCGAGATTTGTCCCATCGGCCGAGGAAAACCGCGAAAAGCGCAAAAAACTGGAACGCAGTCGAAAGGGGAAAATCCGTTGCGAGATGCCGCCGATAAAGTGACGTGATTTTTCAACCAATGAAAAGTGTCGGAAAGGTGACAGTTGCTATTGACACTTTCGGACGTGTCAGAAGGAATGTCATCGGCGGTGTTTTCGCGTTAACGGGTTGAGAGGTTTATTTTGATTCGGCCGTTGCTTTTGTTCGCGATGTTTGTTTGTTTGTTTGTGGCCGCATTCATTTTTACATTCTTCTTCTGAAAAATCCCGCACTTCTTTTTTTCATATTGACGTGATGAATAATTTGTCATTGTTCCTCATTTTCGTTAAATTAAAAAGGGACTAAAATTATTAATAAAAAGCGAGCAAAAGGAAAATCGTTTCGAACAAGTGCTCTGATTGAAGAGGAAGAACGAACAAATGATAACGATGAAGGTGAGCAAAGGCTGAGCAACGCTCAACGCAAATGAGGCCGGATTCAGCGATGGAGAGGCTCACACCGCCCGGGGCCCTCTCCCTCGGGGCCCCCAAAAGAAACATTCGCTTCGTGATGATCGATCCCTTCTCGGCTCTCGGATTGTTTTAAATCACACGAGAATTAGTGAAATAAAGCAATCGCTTCGGAGCAGCATGAAGTCGTGATTTTGGGTTTTTCTCGGGGGCCAGGGGGCGCGGGGGCGCGGGGCTCTGCCCACGGTGCGAGGCTCTGCGATGAGCCAACCATCCTTTTGTGGAGATGTCAGATTGTGAGAATGTTCTCAGTCCCCCCGGGCCATCTCGAGAGGAACTCGCACAAGTCGATACGGATTTTGGGGCGGCGTTGACTCGTTTGACAGTTGGGCCCCGAGGGGTCGCCGCTCGATGCCTCCCCTTGTGGGGGTTGTTGGTGCCGGATTGTTGGCTGCAATACGGACTGCTTGGCGGGCGTTGCTTTTCTTTTCTTCACTTTGAAAGGGGCCGAAAGTGTGGTGACGCCATTACAAGATGGCGGACGGATGCAAAGGCGGGAAAGTGGCGGTCGTCCGCGGGGAAGTGGCTACCTGATTCGCTCAAGTTGGCGCCCTGCCGCGTCGGAGGCCGCCATTAATTATTCCCTCCGACCCGCGTTGATATTTAAAGGATTTTCTACTTTCGCGATTCGGAACAGGTTCGGAGACGGCGATAAATCACGGGGAGATGTGTCTTCTGCTTGAACGGTTATCGAGCGCGTTCCATTGCCGGAAGTCATACTTTTATGTGCTTTTTATGTTAATTTATTTATTGTTGTAATTGTAACATTGAGGGCTCCCTCACAAATTATTTTTTATTCCCAAATTTGAGTCCCGTTTTATTTTTATTTTATTTAACTTTTATAAAAAATAAAAAAATACGAAAATACGAAAATACATAGCCAAATAAAAATTAGGCGAAAAATAAGCCAATACACAAAAGTGCAGAAAGAAAAATGTAAAAAGTAAATAAATATATAAGCAAAAACGTAGGAAAATGCAAATAAATAAACAAGAAAAATAGGAAAAACTAAACTTAATGAATAATTATGTGCTAAAGACGGATCTCCGCGACCGTAACACGACACCAAAACCTTCCGCTCTCCACCCCATTCCACCCCCCACCCTCCTCAACGACACACCGACAACTCCCTTCCCCCCTTCCCCCACCCAGACAAAGACCCTCATCAATAATCCCTCGCTCCCGGCGCCCCCGGTCGCCCCCGGTCGCCCCCCGAGCGACACGGTGACATCAAGCGCTAACCGTGGCAGACTCCGTCATCCTCCAGGTAGAGCACTCTCCACCGCCCCTCCCGCCCCTCCCGCCCCTCCCTGCCCCTCCCCGCCCACGCCCTTCTCCCGACACAAAGACTGACCCTGGGCGTTCGCCCTCGTTGCCGCGAAGGTGTGCTGGGACGAACAAGTCTAGGCCGACGGCGTTGAGATTGTGACCTTTATGGCGCCACGACCGCCCCGGGCCATCGATATTCCAGCCCAGGCTTTTATTTGTATTAGGAGCGAGCGTTTGGCCTCGTTGACGGATTGTTGGGGGCGAGAGGGCGAGGGGGGCCAAACTGGGGGCGAAGTGGTTTGTGGTAGTTTGTGTGGACAATGAGACGGGAAATGACTGACTGTATTAAGTGTCCAGGCTCTGTCTAATATCGTACATTTGTCAATGCCTTTATGTTTATATATATATATACTGTACTTTATTGACATTGTTTTGGGTTTACAGTTATTAAACATTAGTCTGTTTTTGTTGTTTCCCAGAAAGAAATGCGAAATCCGGGCAGAGGTGGACGTGAAAACGGAGCAGCCGAAGGACCTCACCAACAATTCCCGATCCACTTCTGCGTCCATCTTTCCCGCCACTCAGATTAAAATGAGGTAAGCGTAATGACGTCACTTCCGCTTCCTACAATTTACTTTTTTATTAAATTCATTCAGATAAAAATAACTTACTTTTTTTATTGTAATTATCAGGTCGATTCACGTCTGACTTCTGTTTTTTTACTTAGTTTTGCTTTCTTTCTTTTTATTATAATATATACTCGAATGTTTATTATATTTATTGAGTCATAAGTAACTTGGCCTTTTATGGAACGTTTATCCCTTATTTATTTATTACTTTATTTAGTATATTTTCTATTAAATTTTACAAAAAACGGTCAAATTCTCTTTTGTACTTTTATAAAATTATGAGTAACAGATAAGGTTGAACCAAAGAGAGTTAAAATTATACATATAAATATATTAATTAAACAATGATATTTATTTTAGTTTTGCTTTCACTTAATTCGTCTTTAAGGACATTGCCTTTAACCTTTCAATACACAAAACCCCTTCCCATTGATAATGCCCCACTTCCGCCCCCTCCGCCCCCTCCGCCCACACACTTCCCCGAAGATCTGATATTCTACCAATTCCAGGTTGCTCTCGCCCAGCACCTCCCCCGCGACGTCGCCCACCATGTCCAACTCCTCCTCGCCCACGCCCCCGGCCCTCAACTACAACCACAAGATCACCGGCATCCCCTGCGTCGCCGCCGCCTCCAGGTACACCGCCCCCGTCCACATCGACGTCGGGGGGACGATATACACCTCCTCCCTGGAGACGCTCACGAGGTAAGTGCTCCTCGGCTCACGCCGGATAATGACCACATCTTTTATTAACACGAGTTGCGAACGCCCCCCGCCCCCTCGCCCCCTCCCGAGTGCGGAAATCCGATTCCGAGAAGTGGAAGGCGGTGAATGCCGGCGCGTCGCGGTGTTCGCCATGTTTAGCTTTCGGGGGTGTCCGTCTTCTTCTTCGACAGTCCCCGAAAAGAATGATTTGTTAAACGTATTATATTATTATAATAATTATGTTTGTTTATTGTTTTGGTTGTTCTCTCGTTAGGGCAGAGACAAAACGCATGAGAAATAAATTTAATTTGTTAAAATCCAGGGGTGGCCAACTGAAAATAGATTTGTTGTTCTTTTTTGAGAATATCGATACAAATCAATATTTTTGATAATTGTATTTATTTTTTAAAGAACAATAGTTTATTTTTTCAGTGTAATAATTAAGAGAGCCCTATGATTATTTTTATATTTAAAAAAATAAGTACATAAATTTATAAAAAGCTTCTCAATGTGAGAGTGAGCTTGTGTTATGTACATAAATTATGAGCAGACGCATTTATTTTTGTCTTTTTCTCATTAGTGGAGTTTATATCCGTGTGCGTGAGCCATTCGCATCCATTGCGAAAGTTCGCCGCCAAAGGAGTCGCAAGGAGTCGTCTGCTGCCACGACTCGGCGCGGTGGGCGAAGGACGCGGACGTGGCATTCCGCAGACGAAATGCCCTTGAGAGAAGATTTGTGCCTGGGGGCGGGTTCTCGGAGATTTCGATTTCAGAAAAGAGAAAAAATGCTAGGGCGAGCGGGGCGTGTTTAGCTTACGGGGCGGCCGTTGCCGGGGGCGAAACGAAATCGGTTTTTGACAAAGATACTTTTAATGACACAAAATATATTTATTTTGGGACCGGAGGCCTTTTCCACCCAAACTCGTTTTCATTATCATTATTTAAACAACCGAAGCGAGTTTTTTATTCTCTTCTCTTCTCTTCTCTTCTCTTCTCCTCTCTTCTCCTCTCTTCTTTCTTTCTTTCTTTATTTCCTCTCCTCTCCTCTCCTCTCTCTCGGTCGTCAAAGGAAAGAAAGGCGACCACCTTCCACCAGCAATGGGGCTAATGAGAGCACGAGAGCTCAATAAAAGCAATTAACGGGCAAACTCTCATAAAATGACATGAAGGGTCAAAATGACCCCGCATTCTTTTTTGTTTGTTTTCTACTTTCGACTCATCATTGGGCAGTTTAATCATTTCACAGATTGTGCAATCATGTGCATATTTTTTTATTTTTTTCTGTTCTTTTCCTTCTTTATTTCTCTTTTTCCTCTTTTTCCTTATCTTTTCCTCTTTTCCTTCTGTTTATGAATGGTTATTATTTGGAAGATAGAGAATCTTCAGCAAATAAAAAAATTTTATTCCTTTTCTTCTTTTTTAATTTTCTTATAGACGTTTTCCGGCTTCATTTTTTAATTTATTTTTACTTCTCTAACATCTCTCATGGAAACATTTAAAAATAAGTGCGAGACGTTTAACCGCAGTTTCTCAGAGGTCAAAGTGAGCCTTTTTATCGAAAAAAAGAGAGGAGAAAAGTAATTTAAAACAATTATTTGTGATTGGAAACGGTTCGGGAACGGATTGAAAATGGAAAGAAATTCAAAGAAATGGAAGAGAATTTCAAACCGTAAAATGATTTAAAGAGAAAAATAAACAAATGGAGAACTACAAAAACAACACTTAACTCCGAATCGGAAAGAAAAAACTTTTTAAAAGCGTAAATAAATTTTATAATTTGCCGAGCAACAAAGCTCACAAAATTAACGAGTCGGTGAAAAAAAGAATTTTACAAAATTAAAATAAATCAACCGTCAAATAATTACGTAATTAAACGTTTTTTCTCGTTTTCATTGCGTCTCCGTACGTACGCATATGCATTCAGAATTTATTCCCTTTCTCTCGTTTGCCTCTTGTTCGGTTTCGCCCCGCAACGGCCAACCCTTTTCCCAATTTCTCGTCTTCTGCTCCGCGCGCCAAATCAAAGATGGCGCATTTGAAACTTCGAAAGGATGCGCGTCTTCTGGAAAAGGTTAAGCGCTGCTTATCCAATTATTGGAGCACAAAAAAGCTCATCGGAGGTAACAGATTGTTGTGGGAATAACCGTTACTTTCGGCCTCCATTTTGACTGAATTGGGGTAAGGTCGCCACCCTTTCCTTTGTTTCCTTTGTTTCTTCTTTTTTTTCTATTCTGCCGTTTGTCTCCACGTTTTGCGCTTCCTCTTTTCATCCTTTATCTTCTTCTCCTCTTTTCATTTCCTTTTCTCTTCTATTTCTTTCTTTTCTCTTACTTCGTTCATATCCTTCATTCCTTCTCCTCTTCCTCCCAATTCCCCCTTCTTCGTCCCTCCCCCGCACAACTGTTTGTTTGGGGATCGGCCGTCACTCCCCCGTCAAGCCAAGGGACGGGTGCCGGGGGTTGAAGGCCCTCGCCCCCATGCTTAGCTCGCGGGCGACCCCCTCGTGCAGTCGGTTTACATTGGGGAGCGCCCGGGGCGACGTGAGATTAGCCCCCGAGGGCGCATTAAAATGCGTGCACCCTTTGATAAAAAGGATTGGTGTCGATGGGGGCGGGTTGGGGGTGGGGGCGAGGGGATCGATAACGAGCAATAAAAAGGAGAACACGTCGGCGTGGAAGAGAGGGGCCCTCGGGGGCGGTTTATTTGTGAGAGCGGACGAGGTGGGCCGGTCGTGACGGCTGGGGGGGCTCCCACGCATGAGGGCCCCGACTGCCCCGCATCGCCCCCCAGAATCTATGGGAATCTCCGCCCCCCTCAATTATGGGGATCACTCATTGATTATCTGCGGAGAGAATATTTGACATATTTTCCGAAAATAATCTAATTATTCACATTCTCACTGTCAATCCACAGTATACAGTATTATTTATATATTATTTTCATGTAAATATTAAACAACCCAAAATATAAGAATATAAGTTATATAAGTAACATAATATTAATTATAAAAAAATATTTTGTTTTTTCGTTTTTTTGCAAATAAATGAAATTTATTTAGATTAAATAATAGAGAGCAGATATAATAAATATTAATACTTTTTATGTATACATTTATTATAAATCTCTTTTCGGAATTTCAACAATTTCGTGAGTTTTTTATTTCTTCTGCTATTATCTTCTCCCCTCGAGCGAAATCCAAGCAAATTTAATTACTTTAAAATAATTAAAAATAACTTTAAAAAAATAATTAATGTAAATAATAATAATTAGAGGAAATTAATGATCGATTTAAGTTATGTGAAATTTAAAAAACGAAAAAGTTTATTAAATTAATTAAAAATGCCGGAGTCATCGACAAAGAAAGAATGCGAGAGAAGTTTATTTTCCCAAGACAAAACGCCGCCCCGAGGCGAAACAACATCCCCCTCCAATAAGGGCTCGAACCACCCCTTTCAACCCCCAACCAAACTAACTTATCCCAACCAATCCGGATCGCCTCCCACCGACTCGCCGGCCTTTCTCTGCCTCCACAAAAATCCCCAACCGCCCCGGGGGCTCCAGTGAAGGCGAACCCGTCCCTCGCGGCCCGCCCCGGGCCCAGGGCGCCCGCCGCCCTCCCCCGCCCCGCCCAGCAAGGACGCCATACTGCGCTCGCCCCCGGCGTCGCCCCCCCGTCCCGGAGAAAGCAAACGCGGGAGCAGGCGGCCGATTAGCGTCACGAGGGCGATGACGAGCGCCTGTCAGTGAGTCGCCCCGGGGGCGGGGGCGCTAACACGACGCTGTCACTTGCAAAGCCATTATTAGCGGCCGCCGAGGATAAAGACAATGGATCCGAATGAATTAATCATCGGAGTGTTTGGGTATCGCACGAGAGTGATGCTGCAGATTCACAGGCGTCGCCCCCCGTCGCCCCCTGTCCCGATAAGTGACTGCGCTAATGGGAGCCGGAACACGCGAGCGTTCGACTAATAACAGGTTGTCGTGCTAATTGGCGGGCACTTAGGGATCGAAGGTTCGTTGGCGGGGCGGGGGCGGGGGCGGGGGCGGTTCTGGGAGAAGTGAGGGTGAATGGGGAGAGAGTGAGGTAATTGGAGGTAAAATGAGGATAAGAAAGGGCGAAGAAGGCTTGCCAGGAGCGCGACAAGTCCGCACCACCTGTCGCTCCCGAGGGCCATTCGGGCCACGATATTAACTCGACGGCTGTTTAATAAATGGCCGCCCCGGGCGGATTTATTACATACATGGCCGAGGTTCGCCCCCGGCCGGAGTATTTATAATACGTCCTTCTTGATTTTGATCACCTGCTGGTGGTTTTTCATATGTTTTCGGCCCCGGGGCGCTTTTCCACTTTTTGTTTTGTGTTTTCAGAAATAACGCACAAAAAAGGTCGCCCCGGGGAAAACCGTTGAGTTTATTGTCTGCCTCACAGAGAGAGAGAGAGAGAGAGAGAGTGAGTGAGTGAAGGCAGCCACCTCAATGGCTGTGATGGGGGCGAAGGCGATCATTCAAAACGCTTTTCATTTGGCCAAGTAACGATGGTGAAAATTTATTTCAAACCTGTTTCCATTAAATATAACTCCACTTATGTTATGCAATTTTAATATAAAAAAGCCTTAAATGTGAAAGAGGTAATTTTTGTGCTGATAAACGGTGTTTGGTTCAGGTATCCCGAGTCCAGGCTGGCCAAGCTCTTCAACGGGACCATCCCCATCGTCCTCGACTCCCTCAAGCAGCACTACTTCATCGACAGGGACGGCGGCATGTTCAGGCACATCCTCAACTTCATGAGGAACTCCCGCCTCCTCATCCCCGACAACTTCGAGGACCTCGACCTCCTCATCGAGGAGGCCAAGTACTTCGACATCGCCCGTGAGTACCTCCCCACTCAATACCCACCCCCGCCCTCACTCACGTCAACCCTTTACCGGATTTCACGTTTTCCCTTTCATGAGAAGAAGGGAAGGCCAGGGGAGGGACGTCCGCCCCGGGCGAAGGGATGATTGCTTGCCCCGAAGCGGTCGGGGGAGGCGGGGATGGAGGTCTTTGGGGGGCGGTTGTCGGGTGGAAGATGTTTTCTCTCTTTCTCCTCTCTTTTATAACTTTTCATTTTTCGTTTCTCTCGTTGTCTTTCCTTCTTCTCCTCTCTCTTTTTTTCTTTCTTCTCTATTCTCCTTCTTTTCTTAATCTTTCTTCTTCGTCATTGTATTTCTTGTTTTTCTATTTTCCTCTCTTATCTTTCTTTTTTGCAAATTACGATAAAACATTAATTTAGTATTTATGGTTGCACGCGAATTAAATGGTTATAACAAAAAAAGACAAACGTATAAATAAATAATTGAATGGTTTGAAAAACCAAAGTCAATGAAAATAAAAAAAGATGGAACATTTCCACGTGAAATAGAAACAATGGCAGTCGCGAATTCAAATCCCCCGCCAAAATTCACGTTGGAAGCGCCTCTCGCGGCGGAATCCCGATCTATGATTTGACGACGTGGAAGCAGAGCCTCGGCGCGCAGAGCTTTCAAAATGCTCCCCTTCGGCAACGTCCGGGCTTTTTCGGCGGAGCTCCAAATTGAAAAACGGAAATTTAAAATAATTTACGAGTTTTCAAGTTTTATTCAGGGAAAACTTTTTATTTTGTTAGTTTTTTACGAAGGATCCAAAAGGAATTAACTCGACGACCCTCTGGCCCACCGACTTGATTGCGCTCAAACGTGCAAAGTTGGCCGCCCTCGGGCGCTCATCTCATCTCCCTCTCTCTCTCTCTCTCTCCCCAGCTCTCTGTCGCCAGCTCGACCAGCTCAAGAAGGACAGGTCCCGCAAGGAGAAGGACGCCGCCGCCCACGTCCACGCCAACCACTGCCCCGCCAAGGCCCTCAAGCCCAACAACGACGCCCCCCGGGGCGCCGACCCCGCCCGCCCCCTCCCGGGGGCCCACCCCGCCCAGGACAGCTTCGAGTGCGTCGCCCTGCACATCAGCCCCGACCTGGGCGAGCGCATAATGCTCTCGGGCGAGCGCTCCCTGCTGGACGAGGTGTTCCCGGAGACGAACCAGGCGATGATGGACTCGAGGTCGAGCGTGGCGTGGAACCAGCACGACACGCGGCACGTGATCAGGTTCCCGCTGAACGGCTACTGCAAGCTGAACTCTGTTCAGGCGATAGGGCGGCTGCTGAACGCGGGGTTCAAGGTGGCGGCGAGCAACGGGGGCGGCGTGGAGGGGCAGCAGTTCTCGGAGTACCTGTTCGTGCGGAAGGTGTACCCGATGTGACTGGTGCCACGTGTGTCCGGTTTGATCTCAGTGTTAACTAATAGAGGGCTGTGACCTCCCCGCAAGAAGGAGCAATTATGTATATATACGCGTATATATTGTGTACATAAAGTGCGGATTCCGTGTTCTGATTATCAGTGGGAGAGCGTGTAAAGCTTTAATTTGTTGGGGAGTGGATGCAGCTGACGTGGCAGGAGATTGGGAGAGAAGGCGACGAAATTCGGGGCGCTGCAGGGCGACGAAATTCGCTTCTAGTCTGTTTCTTGCGCAAGTGTCTGTTGGAGGAGACAACAGCAGCGATCAGAGTGAGTTTCATTTATTATATCATTCTCTACTCGCTCCAATTACAATTATATTTATATATTTTTTATACTGCAAAGCCTAATTGGATTGACTGCCGTTCTTTTAATTTTTACAATTTTATATTTAATGAATCAAATAAAAACATTCAGTATTTTATGTATTAAATACGCATATCGTATATATACATATGCGCACGCAAAAATACACATAATACAAATGAAAAAAAAGCAGTTAAGTAAAAATAATTTATTAATATAATAAATATATAATTTTAATTAAAGATGATTTTGTTGTTTTCAGCAGAGCCTAACGAGTGAAGACGTCGATGTCAGCAAAATCCACAAACCGAACAATTTATGTACTTTCCTTTAAGAATTTAGTCATTAATATAGAAAGATAAAAGTTTTGGCGTTTTTAGATATCTTTTTCCCGTGACCGTTATAATTATATAAAATATAAAGAGTTAATCTGTGGCATCTTTTATTTCTGTCCTTCACTTGTGTTCAGCTCAAAATAGAAACGCATGAAAGTATATGGAAAGATATTGGCACAATACAATTTTTTTTCCTTTTCATTCTTTTCTATTATATTTGTCTTCCATAGGTTTCCTTTTTTCCTTACGTTTTCAGATTCGGCCTTTCCTTCTCTTTCTCAGCCGACGTTCATTCGACCGTATTCGCCACATCGAAATGAGTGTGTCAAATATGGCCGCCATTCTGAACAAACTCTGAACGCGTTCAAATCATAAATGTTTATTTAATTAAAAGCAAACTTTAAAGTGGAAATTTCCGGAAGAGCCAAACAAAACCATAGAGTATCACGCAAACGAGTTCGAGTGGCCGATGGGAATGCGGTCCGCAAGGGGAGAGTATGAAATTTATAAGTTTTATGAGTGAACGAAGGCGGCCATTTTGGTGCCCTCGTCCGGGTCGAGTGCCAAATAACGGGTTTGACGCCAATTTGTGGACTTTTCTCTAATTGAGGCCGATCACATCCTCCCTCGGGGGGAAGAAGAGAAAACAAGAGAAAAGGTAAGAGCAGAAGACGCACAATAACGAAATGTGCACTCTGCATATGATTCACGATTCGTTTGCTTCCCTCTTCTTTGCTTCTTCTGCTCCTCTTCTCAATCTCCGATCGGTGACCCGAAGCGGAAACTGTCCCCCGACCGCCCTCGGGCCTCATTAGGGGATGTTCGCCCCGGGGCGCAGGCGATGCCGAACAAGTGGAGTCTCGCAAATGATTTTGTTGTTAAACAAACTCGCATTCGGGAGGACAAACAAACTGGTGGCTGTTGGCCCTCGGGGGCGCCCGGGGCGGCCTGCGCCCCCCGAATTAATGTTTACGCAGGAATGTGCAAATGAAGAAAGTCGCCCGGAGGGATTTAAATGGCGCCGGCCCTGGAGAGGTTTGTTAATGAACTTTGGCCGGGGGCTTATTTATTAAAATTTGTCCTCGGGGGCTCAATAATGAAAATGTCCGCGGGCGAACGCTCTCGGTTCGAAGAGAAAACGATGTCGTGGCTGGGAACGATTCGTCCTCTCCAAATCCAAACGAAGAAGACGAAGCCGTCGCGTGAGAAGGAAAAACCGTTACCATATAAATTCGTTCCATTATTCTCTGATCAGAATTCGCTTTATTTACATACTTATGTTACCAAAGGAAAATCGTTCTGTAAATATTAAAAACCGGACCTTAAATAATCGGAGACTTTCTTTTTTTAATGTTAGAATAATTTAAAAGGTCGGCAGAGGAATAACTTCAAGGTGGCTTCGCTCTCTTTTCATGATTTCGCTGAGGCATTGACATTTTGGCGGGAAAATTCGAAATTAATTGGCCTTTGATTGTTCAGAGAGAAATGAAAAGCATCTTCCTGTTGGTCTTCCTCTTCGGGTTCACCCAAAACCTCTTCTCCCCCCCTCCCACGAATTAGCCGAGTCTTCTGCTAATGAGGGCCATCTTCTGCTCCCGAGGCCATCGTGAGCGGCTCTCGCCTCACCTGGAATGCGAAACCACAACTTTCCCAGGCTTTGCCCGGCCGACTCTCCTCCCCCCTTCATCCCCTCGCTCGCAACCCCTTCCCCTCCCATGAAAACCTGCCCGACTCCACGCAAATCACTCGCAGATAATCATTCGGCGGAATCCGCCCCGGGCCGCCCTTCCATCGTCATCCCTTTGGAAGGGAAGCGCGTCGGGGCTCGGGGGTGGCGAGAGCCTCTGCTTAGCTTCTGGGGGCGTCGTCGTCTGCTCATGAGGATTTCTCAATGTAATTACTCAATAAGACGCCATGAAAAGAATTTCAGGGGGTTGTGGATAAACAAATAAATGAATAAATGCCTTGTTGGAAGGGACGTGTCAGCAGATAATGGGCGGATGTGCCGGCATCCGATGACGTCGTCGGCAGGTGACCACTTCCTCGCAGAGGAGAGGGAGGGTGGCGGGGGGTGGCGGGAGCAGAGCAAACAAGAGGGAACTCCGCGGGCGTTTATAATATTCTCATCGGAGATATTTGATAGGGGCGCCGGGGGCGGAAACTGTGAGTGATTCGAGCATCCCCCGGGCGGTCGAGAGAACCGGCCAAATTATTCCCTTCCCCTCGCCATTAACATTCAACTGTTTTCTTTCGCTCTTTGTTCGTCATCCCCTCCGGGCTCAGTTTACCCTTTTTTCTCTGTTGGACAACTGTAAACCTATTACTTGCCTCCACTCACATGTGGTTCCCGAAGACTCGCCCCCTCGCCCCTCGCCCCCTCAGCCCCCGCTGTACTCCTCCTTTCACTAATTTCCTCTTTGGTTGTTCTCCTGGCGCTGCTCGCGATATTTAACTCCTCTTTCATTTCCTTTTTATACTTCCCTTCCTCTCTCTGTGGATACGACAGGGAACGTCGTCTGCTCGGCTTCGCCCCCGGGCCCAGAAAGGGGAGAAACGTGAAATTTCGAGCGCCATCTTGGCCTTGACATTTTTAATTAATCAATTATTTTGTACAATCGTTCGCCCTCGGGATGTGAAGATAAAGATGGGAGATGTCCACGATGTATAAGAGTATTATTTATTTATTTTTCTCTTTATTTTCACGCCCTTTTTAGGCTTTCAGCGGGATTAAATATTATACAATACGAACGCCTCTAACAACGAACTTTCCATAGAACGAATTACTTCGTTGTTTGGGGCCCCACTGTACAAAAAAATACACAAAAATTCACTTTAGTGTATACACACGTTATACACTAACTTTCTCCTTTTTTTTCTTCCCTTTGTAAAATTTTCATCGATGTATATGAGGTATTCTGTGTATATATGGGCTGTATAGAAAATTATAATAATTGTTATGATGAAAATATAGGTTGTATATGAGATATGCGATATGTATATACTGTTTATAAGAAATATAATACGTATTTTTTGTGTTTTCCATCTCTATGTTTGCTTGAAGTGTTTAATGAAACGAGAAATTTGGCAACGTTTACAAACTATACTTATTATAACTCATAGTCGAAGACAGACATGTTGAAACCTGCCCAAGAGAACGGCAAATGCCACCGACAGATGGCACTCGGCTCTTCGGAAGCATTTCTCCGAGCGCCCACCAGAGGCCGCCAGAGGCGGATATGGAAAAGAGTGGAGGAAAGGAGAAGAAGAGAAGAGAGAATGGGGAGGGAGGGCGAAGGAAAAAAGATGAAAATAAGGATTAGAAAAAGAAGGGTGCAACCTTGAGAGAGAGCCACAAGGTGTGTAGTCATGGTGACCAGCAGTCAATATCCCGTCGTGGAGCCAATTGGGAGTGGGCCCCGAGGGGCGGGATGTGAGGGCGCAAAGGGAAGCCCCGGGGGCGTCGCTCAGTCATGTGCGTGCAGGAACGAGATGGGATCGGAGAGCCCTCGGGCGCTTTTATAACGTTTCCATTTTGTCATTATCCTTTCCTGTGGAAAACATTCCGAGAATTCGTCAGGTTCTTCTTGCCCAGGATTCGCCCCCTCCGCCCTCCACTCGCCCCCTCTCACATCGCTCATTTCAAACGCTTTCGTCCGCCCCGAAATTTTTTAGTTTTTTTTTTCAAAAGTCAAAAACTGAGTGAGATTTTTTGTTATCTTTCAAATTCTTTTTGATTTTAAAAACGGGTAAAAAGGAGGAAATAGGGAAGAGTTAAAGTTTAGAAAAAAGGAAAAAACCACAAAAAGAACATTAAAACCAGAAAGGAGAAAAAATGAAGGAATTTTAAAAGCAGAGAAGAAAAAAATATAATACGAAAAAAGGAATAAAATACTAAAAAGAGAAAAAAAGTGGGATAAACTAATAAAATATAAAAAGGAGCGAAAAAGAATAGAACTGAGTTACAATAAAGGCCAAAAAAGGGGAAAAATTATAACGATTATTACATTTTAATAAAGTAAACAATTTGAGGAGGAAGAGAATGATCAAAGCGGAAAAGAAAACATAATCCATTTCCGGTCGTTCCAATGGCAGAAAGTCACTCGTTCTTCTGCCACGTGAGTTTCAAGAGTTTTCACCCTAATCTCGCGGATGTCCGGGAGCGGCACGAGAGTGCGCTCGGGTCGTTTCCCGCCGTTTCAACGGTTTTTATTTGTCCGAAGGGCCGAACAAAACGGGGGTTTTCTCGTCTGGCACTTAAAATTTCACCCCACGCGAGAGTCGGGTTCCGACGTCAGAGATTTTGCGAGATAATTTCAAATTCTAAACTTCCCGATTCGCCCGGGGAAAATTGAACAGTATGGGAAGCTCTTTCCAAACCGACTACACTAAGCAATGCGCTTTAGGCTTTAAATTTTACCAGGTCTCCTCATATCGCAGAAAAACCCCTTCGGCTCCAGGATATTTCCTTCTTTCTCCTTCTTTCCCGTTTCTCTTTTGAATACCTCCCGGCACTTCCACCCCCGCCCCTCCCGCGCCCCCCAAACACTTCTGCCCATCGCGCTCCCCCCTCCGCAACCAGACATCACTCTCAGCTAAAGGCTTAACTTAATAAAGAACGCAAGACAAACAAAAGGGGTTAAAAAAAGAGCTGTCAGATGATCTTGTTTGCGGAGATGAAACAAAAAATCTCCCTTTCTCTCCGCAACAGTAACTCGATCACGATGAAAAGGAGAGAAAAAACTCTTTTATTACAAATTAACAAAAACTTTTTCGACTTCTTTCACCATCGTCAGCGGAACTGACATAATAATTCCCACCCCCTCCTCGTTAAACTTCCCAAGAAACGACAAAGACTTTATTAAAAACAGTTTTCTTTGAACACAAGCCCGACTGCCCCATCCCTCCTTCATCCCCTTCATCCCCCTCCATCCCCCCCATCCCCCTCGATCCTCCTCAAAACACCATGTGGAGGTGATCACTCCCCACCTGAAGGCACCTCCAAAACAGCTGTTCGCCCATCAACGGCTCCTCTGCTCTCGAGCAGAGAATCAATCGGAGAAGGTCAGCCATAGTCGGCGACCAGATACGTCAATAATGGCGGAACCCCGAGGAGATGTGCGTCATTCCTTGGCATCGCCTCGGGGCTGGCAATCGATTCGTTCGAGGAACCGCTTTCGGCCGAGAACACAAATGCCAACAGCTCGCGTCCCGGCCCGCGACATTGACTCGGATTTCCGTTGGAAATGTCAAACGAAGAGGAGTTGGTAGCCGTGACCAAGTTAACGTGGCAGCAATGTCGCCTCGGGCGCCATAACGCAAATGGCGGTTTGTTTACATTTGGCCGTTTGATGGGGTTGGGGTTTGGAGTTGGGGGTTCGGGGTGGAATGGCGGGCGTGTTTCGTCGTGGGATGCCGCGCAGAGATAAGGTCTGAACAAACGGCTGGAGGAAAGTGTTTTTTGTGGCGGCGAGTGCAAGGATAGGGTCGGTACGTGTTGCACGATTGTCTGAGGGGCTGACCGCGGGGTTTTGACGTTCTGGCCGTCACCACCCACATTCTTTCTTCTCGATTGGAGCAAACTGACCGACATTGAGTTCGAACTGGTAAATGATTGGTCGCTTTTGCCTTTTGCGCTTATTCATTAGCAATTTGGATGTGTCCGGAGGGCGATTATACACGAAACGGTTTTTATTTAATTGGAATCGCTCGGAGCTTTTCATTTTTTTGGGGGGGAGGGGATTATTGAGCTTTTTGTTTCGTTCTACACAACCGGGAATGAATAAATTTTAAACCATAATCCGGTACATGAGCTATTGAGCTTGAAATTTTTGCCCGGAAATGTTAAAAATATTCTATTATTTTATTCAGAATTCTCGTTTATCTGTTCTTTTTCTCTTCTATATTTAAATCCGTTAGAGAATTTTCTTTGATTTATCGCATTATTTGTATGCATTTTATTTAAAAACGTAGAATTATTTTAAATACTTGAAAAATTAACCGAAAAGCTTGACCGTGAATAATAAATCTCTGAAAGAAATAAAGTAATGCCTATTAAATTTAAAAAATTATTTATTTATCGGAATAACTAAAAGAAATGTAGTGTCCGTTGAAATTGAAGCCAGAGCCATCACTCGCCGGGATTTGGAACTAAAAGTTCGATATCTCGAACCGCGCAGTGTCGCCACCCGAAATCTCACGTTGGCAGTGAGGGAAGCGTGAGGTGTTTTGCCGTTGGTTCGAAATGTACCAGGATTTCTTGGTGAAAGGAGTCCCGAAGGAGACTTCGAGGGCGGCTTGCAAGAAATGCGGCTACGCCGGCCACCTCACCTACCAGTGCCGGAACTTCATCAAGGTAGATCCTAATAAAGATATTGTTTTAGATGTGAGCAGCACGAGCAGCGACAGCGAAGACGACGGTCTGACTCCGCTGACGGCGCTGCAGCTGGAGGAGCTCAAGAAGCTGGAGAGGAAGGAAAAGAAGTCGAGGAAGCGCTTGAGATCGGAGTCTTCGAGCTCGTCGAAGAGCAACGAGTCCGAGGGAGCGAGAAAGAAGAGGCGGAAGGAGAAGCACAAAAAGTCGAAACATAAAAAGAGCAAAAAGAAGAGAAAGAAGAAGAAGAAGAAACACTCAAGTGACGAATCCTCATGACGACTTTATTTGTATTAAATGACAATAACAGAATTAAGGGTATTTACTGTTTTGTATGGAAGTGTATTTTTGATGAGATCAATATCTGATCATGTAGACTGACAATAAACTAAGATTATAGTTAAGCTTGTGGATTATTTCTTAAAAACCGTGATTGTAATTATAAATTTATAAGAGATCAAATTACAAAAATATCAATATATATTTTAAGTATTGTAAGACAACATTTGTATATTTATATCATAATGCACTTTCTCTGTATTTTGAGGACAATGATTTTATCTGTCCCTCTCTCAGTCTCACGTCTCTTTTGCAAAAATAAGCAAAAGCAGAGATATCAGCAAAAACCTGTTGGACTTTGGGGTAAAAACCATATTAACTGATTATGCTTTTGATCCAAAACAAGCAAAAAGTTTATTGCTAAGGGAAAAAGCAAAACCAAAAAAAAAAACAAAGAAAAACATTTTCGTGACTCCACCGGGAAAGGTTAACGTCGAAAAAAGACGAGGAATCTTTCAACCTCTGAAAACAAATCACAAATGAAAAAAAGAATTTATTGAAGCTCACTATTTTATACAAATCCGTTCGTTTAAATAATAATCGGAAAAGGAAACAAAAAAAACTAAAACCATTCTTTCATTAAATAATATTCCAATTCGTTAATTAATTAACTATTTGGCCACAGAGTACGCAGAAAAACTGAATCTCACAGATTAATAATAATAACAACGTCTATTTACAAATATATAAATATATATTTCACAATTTTCTCTAAAATAAATGTAAAAAAGCAGACGTGACGCTCATGATTGAAAGTAAAACCAAACCGACATGCTCCTCTCGAGCATCGTCATCATTACCTAAAACTCCCCATGCTCATCCCAGACTAGCACTCGTACATCCCCAAATTTGTTAGCAGTCTTAAGTTCGGCCGCCTCTACCTCGACACCGCGTTTATCACGTCCTTGACCGCGTTCTGCACCTCCTCGCACAGCTGCAGGTTGTCCTCGGAGTTGCGCGTCCCCGCGGAGCTGAGCAGGCGCGCGTGGCCGTCCAGCCGGGCCAGGAGCTCCCTGAACCTGAACCGCGCCTGGGGGGGCCCCAGGGAGTCCACGTAGCCCTGGCACTTCCCGTGCAGCAGTCTTATCTTTTCGGAGAGCTGGAGCCAGCCGGCGGTGGTGGTGGCCCCCGAGGCCTTGAGGCAGGCGAGGGTGTTGTCGAGGCCCTGGCAGAGGTCGAGGAGCGAGTCCCTGTGGCTGTCGGGGGCGTCGGGGGGGGCGTCGGTGCGGGTGGGGGTGGCGTATATGTTGGAGGGGATGTGGGGCTTGGCGGGGGGCGGGACGGCGGGTTTGGAGGACTTGAGCGGGGGTTTGGCCGGGACGGAGGGTTTGTCGTCGTGGTTGGCGGGGGGCCATGCCTTCTTGTCGGGGGGGCTGGCGTCGGGCTTGGGGAGCTTGTTGGTGGGCTTGGGGCTGATCTGGGCGAGGGTGTCGCCGCCGTCCTTGTTCTCCCAGAGCTTCTTCAGGCTGTTGATGGAGCCGGTGCTTTTCCTCTTCTCCTCCTCGGCGCTGTTGGGCTCCTCCTCGCCGGGGCAGTCGCTCTTCTTCTCCATCTCGACCTTCCGGAGCCGCGACTTGAAATCGACGATGGTCTGACTGTCTGCCTTCTTCGCCGCGTTCGGGTCGACCTTCTTCAGGTGAGTCTTTAGAATGATGTCACTGCTGTCGTCCCTCGCGGGGAGCTTCCTCAGGCCGGACTTGTAGTCCACCGGAGTCTTCTCCGAGTCCGTCGGGGATTCTTTCGTCCTCGAGGCTCTTTCCTTTATCTCGGCGACCTGTAAACGAAAAACCGTTAGTTTCTCCTCCGAAAGAATTCTGCTTCGCACACTCACCAATTTCAACTCGAGGGAATCCTTCGGTTTGGGGTTTTTCACCTTGTTGCAAACGTTTTCCTTCTCCTCGTCGGACTTTTCCGCTTTGGGGACGCCCTCCTCTGGCCCCAGGGACTCC
This sequence comes from Brueelia nebulosa, assembly GCA_028293925.1. Classification (NCBI taxonomy): domain Eukaryota; kingdom Metazoa; phylum Arthropoda; class Insecta; order Psocodea; family Philopteridae; genus Brueelia; species Brueelia nebulosa. The sequence goes on from JAQIBA010000109.1 coordinate 148,372, forward strand.
GCCCCTTTGCTGCTGCCCGAGGAATCCGTCGAAGGCTCCAACCGTCTCAGACTCACCCCGAACCTGGGGATCGAGCCCTCGGCGTTCGGCTCCGGTTGAGAGTTCGACTCCAACTGGAAAAAGACGGAGGTGAGCGGGGAGTGTCGAAGCAAAGGCTCGGGGGCGTCGTACCTGCGAGTTCTTGAGGAGTTTCGGGGACTGGGGGGCTGGAGAAGGCGGGGATTCCTCCGAGGGGGGCGGCAAGTCGGTCGGGGGCGGGGGGAAGTCGAGGGTGGGGGCGGGAGGGGGCGGCGCCCCCCTGGAGGGGCTGCCCTTCCTGAGGGAATTGGCCGCGTGTTTGGGCGGGGGGCGGAAAGTGCGGAGGTTCCCGGCGGAGTCGGCGCTGTTGTTGCGGGTGACGCCGGCGCGTGACTTGTTCATTCTGGCGGGGGAGGAAGGGGTGATGCCGACCACCCCTCCGGAGGAATTACTCCGCGTCATGTTGGCCTGAACGCTGGCGTAGGATTTCTGCGGGACCTCCGTCACCGACGAAGCCGTTGGGGTTTCTTCGAGCGGCACTGCGTCTTTAATTTCGCTGAAAACACCAAACACATCAATTGTTGTTGGGCAATATCTAATTCTATCTAATTCTCGTGCATTTTTAATTAATTATAGAATACTAAATATTATATATTGAAAACTCACCATTCAGTCTCTGTGCTCAACCCGCTCTGCCTCAACGACTCCAAGTAGGCGCCAATCCGAGCACCCTTCGGCAAGGTCCCATACCTGTTTATGGCACGCTTCACATTCTGAACCTCTAAGGCAGCGATCTGCATTGGCTGCAACAGAACGAATCCTCAGTCCCTCCCTTCTCGCCTCGCCTCTCGCTCCCTCCGCTCACCTTCTCCGCAGACTCCTTCGGAGGGTAAGTCTTCGTCTTCCTTCCCTTCTGCTCGAGTCCTCTGTTCCCCATGATGGGGGCCCTCTTGAAGGAGTTCTGGGGGAGTTCCACTAGGGGTTGCGTGGGCGGGTCGGGGTAGGAATGTGCGCCGGAATCGTCCGTGTCCGGCGTTTGGTCTTGCAAGTCGCTTTCGCTGTCGCCTCTGCTGGCGGCCAAGTTGTGCAAGTCTTTGGTCATGCCTGGAAAGGAAAGGCGAGGTTTGACCGAGTCCTGCGCCCGGGCGGTCGAAAGAGCGGAGAGTTACCGTTGAAGTCTTGGGAATGTTCGTCGGAAGGATTCTCTCCGGAGTCCTGGTCGGCGAAGGTGGAGTCCCTGAAGGAGCTGCAGGAGGAGAGGAGGCTGGTCCGCTTGGGGGGCGCGGGAGCCTGTTTGCCCCTTTTGTTGGTGGGGCGCCTCATCTGGACGAGTGCCTTTGTGGAGGAGGGAAGCGTGGGGGCGGTGAACGTGGATAACTTGCTGGGAACTTGGTCTGAAACGAAGAAAAAGCAAGTCGGTATATTATCTTACTCTCTGGGATAGATAATCTATACTCACCATTTTTAGTTGCTAATTGGTCCTGAGATTGGGTGAGCGCGTGGAGGTTTCCAGTGCTGCCAACGTTGACCGACTTCATCCCCGCGGAGGAGGAAGCGAGGGGCGACTTCTTGGACGACATCTGAGGCGTGACTGCCCCCTGGAGCTGCTTCTCCACTTCTGGAATGTTACACGATCCCGATTAGGGCATGGCGGGTGGAAGAGAGAGGGGTTGGCGAATACCTTCGGTGATGCTCGACTCCTGGAACATGTTCTCCAGCGCGTGATGTATTTCCTGGAACGTCGGCCTTTCGTTGGGTTTCCACTGCCAACACTGACGCATGAGCTCGTAGATTTTGGGGGGACATCCCGGAGGGATTTCCATCCTGAAAAGTCCTTTCGTTGTCATTTCCGAAACCCCCCTCCTCACCCCCGAGGGGAAACATCCCTTACCTGTAGCCCTTCTCCAGCATGTGATAAACGTCCGTCAGGTCCACCCCCGGATAGGGACTCATCCCGTAGGTGGCGATCTCCCACAGTAAAATACCAAACGCCCACACGTCCGACTTCGTCGAGAAGATATTGTAGGCCAGCCCCTCGGGGGCGGTCCACTTGATGGGGAACTTCGCCCCGGCGTGGGCGGTGTAAGTGTCATCCCTCATGAGACGAGCCAAGCCGAAGTCCGCCACCTTGACGAGGTGGTTCTCCCCCACGAGGCAGTTCCTGGCCGCGAGGTCCCTGCAGAGGGGCGCACAAGGTTAGCAACATGAGGGAACATGAGGGAGAAGCGGCGGGGAGCAGGCGGGCACCCACCTGTGGATGAAGCTGTGGCTTTCGAGGTAACTCATGGCGCTGGCGATCTGCGTGGCCATGTACATGAGGGCGACGGCGTTGATGTGGTCTTTGCTTCCGGTCCTGAGGTAGTCCAAGAGGTTGCCTTTGCTCATGAACTCGGTGATGATGTAGAAGGGAGGCTCTCTCGTGCAGACACCTGAAATGAATATCAAAATCACTCAGTCTATCGGGCAGAGGAACGGCCTCGCTTGAACGAGAAAACTCACCCAGCAGCTGTACCAGGTTGGGGTGTTTCATTTCCTTCATGATGGCGGCCTCCGCCAGGAAGTCTTTGAGTGCCATGGTGTCCTCTTTGAGGGTCTTCACGGCCACCGTCATGTTGTACCTCATCCACACCGCCTCGTAGACGTCCCCGTACTGTCCTCCGCCCAGCTTGTGTCGCATGGCTATGTCCGTCCGGTTGATCTCCCACTCGTCGGGTTCTTTAACGATCAACAAGTGCTTAATTAGCGAAAGGAGATGAACGGGGCTGTTGTGTGCGGTGAGTGCCAAGTGCGAGTGCAGATTCATATTTTATAATTAATACAAAAAGTAGTTGAGCGAGAAAAGGGCTTGGGTTTGTTGCTTCTCTTAGTCAAAAAGTACTGAAATTATAATGTAAGCCGAAGAGGTCATTTTGACCCCTCCATTCTAAGTCAAACAGCAGTGCGCTGAAAGGTGGCAAATGAATATTAATAACCATAATAATGAATAAATATTTGCACGGTTCTGTTTCCTCACACGGCAGAGACTTCCTTCGTGTCCTTTACTCGACCGCCGCCCCATCACAAAACCTGCCCAAAAGAACTTGCACCGTCTTCGGGAGTGTCACAACCGCTCATGCAGTGGCCAGTGTTATCCCCACATTAGCAGTTAGAGGGCGAAGCGATCGATGGCTCGATTAGTAAATTAGTGGCGAAAGCAACAAGCCATGCCTCACTACTCGATACCAATATACAAAACTAACTTGGTATGACTTGTTGAGGTCGAGAAGTACCTGGACTGAGTGCGAAGACAGTCGGCTTGTTGTGCTTCGGGGCGGGGTACAGCAGCTGCGTGATGAGCCCGTCGGAATGCAGCGAGTGGTGGTGGACCAGCTCGGCCAACGTGTTGAACTTGCTCTCGGTCGTCACGTACACCTGCAGCACAAAGACAACTCTTCTACAATGGCCACCACCAGGGGCGAACGCCCGCACGAAAGGGGCCCCACCTTGGCCTCGCTGTCCTCGTTGATCCGGTAATGGTAGACGCGGCCTTCGTAGCGGAGAGATATGGACCGCTGCCCAGGACTAGATTCAGACTCCCGGACCAGAAAACTTCCGTTTATGCCGGAGCTGAGAAGGTATTCTGAAAGCATTCGAGAGAGAGAGTGGCGGTGCGGTTTGGCCGTGAGCGGATCACTCATCCGATGCAGGCGGGGGCGACGTACCTGCTGCGTTCCTAGAAATTGGTCCATGGTACCAGGAATGCTTCTCTAAGGAGTTGACGGGGGTGACGTAGTTGCTGGGCACCCAACCGACCTGTCCGGAGCTGGAATGGGCTTCGCACCACTCCCCGCTTTTGTTGTAGCTGAGGATTCGAATCTGTTCCCCTGAAATTGAGGCCAAATATTAAATGTGTTGGAAAGTGTGGTTTTTTGGAAGCCCAGAAGGGGACCGAATACTCGTTTGCCACGCAACTCAACTTCTTACTCATTCTTTATCGCACTGGATTTAGCTTATTCAGCATGAATCAGAAAAATTCGAGTGCAAACTCTCAAAGTCAAAATCGAGCAGAAGAGTTTTTGGTGCGAGTTTTGAGGTCAACTAACTTTGCCCTCGTGTTTTATGATAACGATCGATCGTAATACGGTAATCGTAAGGGTGCGATGGAAATGCAAATCGCTTTTACATTGGTTTTTTAAAACCGGAAAACGTGCAAAACAAACTTTGGGCCTTTCACTCAAGTCACAAATGATCGCCCTTAGAAAATTTTTTAACGAATACTGAATTTCAAGAACAGGAAATGGGAAAACGTTGCCTTGGTGACGATTTCCCGACCATTTGGGCGGTAAGACGATTCTGCTCCTGGGCGGTCACCAACCAATTGACCTCGAGGGTTCAATTCAAGAGGTGATTCACGCCCTTGCCCACTGGCCCTGTTGTTGACCAAATTGTCTCAGACAGTTTCCACTGTTTTCTTTTCAAATGTCTCCCCGCACGGGGCGAGGGATACATACAACATCACGACAGCTCTAAGAAAGCTGTTCGTTTTCACAACGAAAGTGATGTGAAATCAATTAAGGACCTTTTCTTTAATCGGCCATTAATTCGTCCTCAAATGATGTATTATCGTTCGCTGCAAAACCGACTCGACGGAATCAATTAACATTCATACGAATACACCCTTCAGAGACGCAGCAAAAGACCTGCAGTGACTCATCGACTCATCTCTTATTCATCGCATTTCATCCGAATTGCTGCTGTGCTCTTTGTTACTAAGCGACAGCAGACAGCACCAGATCACACGTGGGCTCTCTTAAGGCGGAATTCAACAAAAAATCCACTCATTTGGCCAACCCGCAAAGTTTCCCCGTCATCTGATAATCTGCTTGCGTGGGCACAGAATTCGATTGGGGGAGGATCGTCTCATGTTTTTATAAAAAGTATTCAACCGGGGAAAATACAATTTCGGGACTGAATTTTATGAATTATTCAACTTTTCCTTCATTTTGTCATTTATCTAAATCTACTTGTCAGATAATTTTCTGGTGCTTTTTCAGAAAGTTTATTTTATAACCATTTTATATACGATTTTAAATTGATGAAATGATCTTATTGTATTAATTTCAAATTAAATTTATGAAAATAGGAGGAAAGAACAAAGAATGGTTTTCATTCAACCGCTGTTGGGTCATTTGGTCGCCATTACAAAGTATTCAAAAGCAAATTATTTTTTCCACGGGCAGAAAATAAAAAATTTTACGGCGTCAAAATGCGGTATCCCCCTCAAAATGAATGCGGAAGTGCAGTAAACGCGTCAAAGAGCGATCTCAGCAGAAATCCAACAAATTCCCACGTAAAACGAGTGCAAGAGCCGCCCCGAATACATTAAGAGGGTAAACCCGTTAATTAATGCAGCCTAATCTCTCCGAGGTTTGAAGGACGCACTCTCAATGACTTTGAGCATTGCCCTGTCCTCCACAAGAGCAAGCCTCATGTGAACACCCGACGAAAACACGAGGGTCGCCACGAAACCGCACAAAAACCACAATGAAACCGATTCCTGGTCTCCGCCATTCAACGGGAAAGGGGCGAAGGGTCCCTGAGGGTTCGGGGCGTTCGAGAGTAAACCCAGGGAAAAGGGTTGTGAAGGTACCTTTCTTGAGGCTGAGCTGATTCTCCCCGCCGGCCGTGAAGTCGTAGAGGGCCACGAAAAGCTGAGGATCGTCCTCCTCTTGCGAGAGAAGGTTTTCTTTGGATGTCCACCTGGCAGCGGAGTCCAGGGGAGAGGCCGTCACGCTGGGCGGGGAGCCATCCGGAATGCTGGGTATGTGCGGCAGTGGCCTGCTCTGCAGCAGCGCCTCTGAAAACATACAAAAATGCTAAAAGGACGGAAGGAAACGATGACTGCATCTCCTGGGCCAAGGAAGACTCGTTACAACGTTAGTTATCAGTTTGAGGGCATTTCAAAGTGTGTGTGTGTGAGAGGAATAAAGGGAGAGAAAGAGAGGAGAGGCAAAGATAGAGAAACAGAGACAGGGAGAGAGGAAGAGATAGAGAAGGAGAAATGAAAGCAGTTAAAAAAAATAAAAAGGGAGAAAGAGAAGGACAGAAAGAAGAGAGAGAAAAAGAGATGAGAAAGACAGACACAGTCCTTTACTTAAGTCATCCATTTTCATGTGGCTTATTAAAATAACTATTTCACTTATCTATACAATCAGACTGCTTAATTTATCAGATAATCAACTTATCTGGACCTTTTAATAATCAATCAATTTTTAATCAGATATTTTCCCTTTGCCTTTCATTCTTTCCACATATTATAATAAAACCTCACACTTTTATGCAATTGTATTCAGTGTTTAAATCACAGACCCTTTATAACTCCTTGAATTATTAAAAGATTTTATTTTCACATAACAAACTTTTTAATAATAATAATTTGTCAAAGCATAAATTCAAAAGTTAAGATACCAATATGATATGAATACAACATTAGTGCAATATAAAATGAATTACTTTTTATGGAAAAAGCAAGAGAATTAAGGTCAAAGTATGAATGTGAGTTCATATGCAAATATGGAATAGAGTTTATGAAATCAATTTGTTTTCCTGACTAAAATTGAAAGTATGATGAAATAGAATTCTGTATTTTTTTAAGTAAATTCTGGAAGGAGTGACAAAATCATAAAAGGCAACAAAGAAAATGTGAAATTCCATCTTCCGCACTTTCACTCCAATAAATTTAAAATCCGAGTGGAAAATCATGTGACTGATGAGAAGGACCTTTGCAGGATCACAGTGACCTTAACTGCAGTCAGTGGCCTTTCAGCAGTAAAAGTCAAGGTCCCTGCAACAACAGAAACAATAGAACTTCTGCCTTATGGGGCCTGATTAAAAACAAAACCTGAATTGTCAAATTGTTTGCTGTTCTCCTTAATGTCTGAAATTGTCACATGGTTTTATATTACAATCACACATAGGTAAGGAAAATAAAAAAAAGCAAGTCTGATAAGGCAAATACCAGAAAGAAGAAAATAAGGCCTTTTAAATGATATCTGCATGTGAGGTTCATCTAAAGTTTTGATAAACAAAAAATCAAAATGGACAATTGCACACTTTTGAGTGCACTTTTGAATGCATTTTCAATAAAACAATTTTGACACTGAAACATCCGAGTCCAATGCATTAAAAATAATTTATAAATCTTAAAATTATTTAAAAATTTTAAATGTTCAATGAAACCCATCTGCTTAGCTGCAATTATCTCTCAAAGCTTGTTAATTTAATTAAAATACTTCAACCGCTTTAGAACCGAAAAAATGCCGTTAATAACAATTAACAGTGCGTCAAAACTAACCCTCTGATTTATGGGGATCTCATTTAAAAAATCTCAGCGACATTTAATTAAACATTTTACTTGTCCCGACAAAGTCCAACACTTACCGTTGTGTTCCGTGAAAATATTCGAGCCAGGCTGCTTGCCATCCTTAAATCCCCCTTTGGCCTGCACCCCCTGCTGATGCTGCTGAAACTTCGTTTTCGTTCCCCGAACGGACAATGGCCCTGAAGACACACCTAGTCCAACTGTTCCAGAAGTTGACACAACGCGATCTTTGGTGTGTTGGGCACCCATGGTTTGAGTCGGACACCATTCCCCACGGCTACACGCGTGGCGTAGCCCCCGTTTTCTCAAACAGACATTCTACGTTACCAACACCATGTCAGGAATCGATCAAAACTGCGATGCATGAGCAAATACGTGAGTTCTGTTTGTATCAATACGACCAATTTAAACCTTCAACTCAATAATTATGCCCCGCCATATTGGACATCTCAACGTCGATTATTTAGTTCGAAAAATCGTTAATGATGGCAGCACAAACGGTTACGATTTAATTCCTCATCCAATTCAAATTAAAAAGTGTAACGGACAAACAATTTTCGCGATCGATTTTAACAAATTATCTTTGAATAAGAACACTACAATTTTACTGAATTACAAAACTCCTTTTAGAGTTGTGTTTGAATCACTTTATTCAAAAAAAAATCACTTCATCTGTTCCCAGACAGATGACTGCTTCAAAACATTATCCTCTACCGAATCTTCCTTAGTATTCTTTTGTTTGAAGCAACTTTGGTTCGATTTAAATGAGAAAAAAGCTTCAAAAAGTTTCCTTTACTTAATGTTGCCTTCCTCATCTGTCAGATGAAATTTAATTCATTGCGTATTGGACAAAACTGTTAAGTTTTACTTTTAGCGCTCTGTTCATTTTGAATTTTTCTGAAGTACAAATAAGAGTAAAGATCGGGTTGTTAATTATAAGTTTTCGAAAGTTATACGAGTATAAGTTTGTACGAAAATTAAAAAACTTCCTCGTGACTGTTGCAATTTGACTATCCATTAACTATTCATAAGGCTTAATAAAACTACATTAATTCATTTATTTTTTCCAGTTTTTCGCTTAAATTGTTTTAATTTCTCCTTACCTCGGTAAATTGTCACATAATGGTAATTTTTAAAGGTTATTTTGTACTGAACCAAAATCATCTTCGATTTATGCGCCATTTTTGATTAGAATGGCTGTTTCGTAAAAAAATATTTTGTCATTTTATACATATATTTTATATATATACGTTGTATAATAAATGTTATATAAAAAATTTACAGTAAAGGTGGCCTTTAAAATTTTATGTACAGGCGATTATTAAAAACGCCAAATACTCACAATTAAATATCAAAAAACAAGATGCAAAGCTCGTTATTAAATAATCAATTTTCCTTGGAAGGATGAATTCATTCCCATTCATGCAAAGCTTAATTGTAGATTGGATGCAGATAAGAAATATAAATTAAATCCCTTCGCTCGTGACTTCTTTCAGCTGCTAAGTGAATTCTGTCGTTTGTGTTCGACCGTTACGCGTTGCCATGGCAACGAGTTTTGTTTTCACAAAATGGATGCCTCTGCGGTATTCCTTACATTAAACGCTTGTTTTTTGTAGATAAATTTAAGTCCCAATGTAATTCATTGGGAATTTTAATTAAGCAATAGCACTAAGGCTAATATGCAGTTTAAATGGTGAAGGCCTAATGACAACAGGAGGTGAGAAATTAATTTTTTATTGCGATCTTAAAATACGATCTCTTGAAGGCAACGTCCAACTTCAGAAAGGTTAAATACTTCATTTAAACCAAATATATAAAAAAAATAGTTTCTAATAAAAAAGTGGATTGTTGAAACTTATGACTGCAAAAACAGGATTTTTGTTGGGTTCTCAAATTTAAATTGCACTTACTTAATAAAAAAAAATTGTATTTTAAAAAAGTGATGAAACATTAATTTGTATGAAAAAAGGCGTACAAAAGTGTGTAAAAATATTTACAAAATCTCCAATTAACTTAACCTATACTAAAAGGCACCTGACACTGGTATTCTTTGTTAAATAATAAAAAATGAGTTGGACGGCTATCGCTATTAACTATAAATAAATACTGTTGCTCGTGTGGCGTCGAGTGGATGCTCAGGGGTTGTACGAGAGTCTGTGGGCTTCGGCCTGAGCTTGCTTGAAGGCCTTTTCCTCTATCCCGTGGTCGATGTCGTCCTCCTCGTCGTAGTAGAAAGCCGCCTTGTCTTCTGGTGAATCTTCTTTTGTCAAAGGACACTTCAAGCACCTGAAAATCAAATGGAAGGTTTCCTTGAGACCACTAATAAAATGCACTTTTCAGGGAATAATATATGTCCACTTGGTCAGTTTTTAGTTTTTTAGCTTTTTTAAATGTGGAAACTCCAAAATTTTACAAAGCATTTTACACAATAGTAATTCTTCTTTTATATGAAGATGGAATTTTTAATATTATTTATATTTTTACTAAAATAAATTTTTGAAAAATGATAATTATTAATAGCTAAATAATGTAAATAATTAACTATGATTAATTAATTAAAGGTTTGTATTGACCAAAAAATTATATAAGATTCAGCATCTGATTAATTTGAATTGGCTAGTTCTTTTCATTTTTGAAAACTTTTCTTTAGTGACATTGCAAAAGGTAATTTTGTTTATTTTAATAAAATATGGTGCCTCCAGTCTTCACCAACCTTGACCTGGAATCCACTGCCTTTCATGACCTCACAGACTGTTTGCAAATTAAGAGACACTCACCGACTCTCATTGATCCCATAATTAATGCAGGTATGGCCAATGCACTCACAGCAGCCATCATGAAACCACCTGTACTTGCTGGCACCTGTTGACTGGCAAGAAATTTTGCACTTGTTCCAAGACATGCACTGACTCATGAATGCCACTGTGCAGTTTAATGTGACAATGTCCTTCCTTGGGGCCACCTCTTGCTCATTATTCTCTGAAAAATCATACTGCAATGAATCCCTGGCCATTGGTGAGCTTTCTATTCAACAATCACTCAACCAATTCTAACAGGATAATTTCCAAAAAACATGTACTCTTTCAAAGTCTCAATTCACTAAGAAGAAGCAAAGAATTTCCAAAAAACAAGACGACATTAAAATGTATTTTTTATTTATTGCTCACAAATTATTCAGTTATATAACATAAAGAGAAATGAATAAGAAAACTTTTTGTTAATATTGGTAATCAAGCTTGTATGAGAAAAGAAAAATTCACTTACGAGTCAGAATTTTAATTTCCTTTTCAATTTTTGGCCTGTAAATTGAAATGTCAAAATCAACTGGATATGTGAAAGTGTGCCATCTCTCCAAATCATCAGGCTCAGCCATCAAAGCCTTGAAGAGGTCAGGTATTGGGTCCTGGAAGTCCTCCACATGGCTTTTCCTGCTCAAGGCGTTCCCTGTGTCATTGGGCTTGGGACACATATCTGAAAGGAGCGGAACTTGAGCAAGGAGGGAGCGAAAACGCCCAGACAATTCGGTGGGCACTCACCAACACAGGAGCAGCATTCGGTGTAGAGATAACTGAGGCATGCAAAGCATTCCTGGCAGCAGGAACAGTTTTTCAGATCACACTTGCAAGACTGGGTCAACATGCACTTGCTCACAACACTGGCACAAACGGCTTCGTTACAACTTTCCACACCGTTCAATATCAAAAGAGCAGATATGGATAAAGTCACACTTAGCGCTATTATTTTAAAATTATTCATTTTGGCCCCTGTAATGTGAGAAATGAACCACGTGCTCGAACATATAATAATTCCCGATAGTACGCCAAGTGTTGTTTTGGGTAAAAAAGTGAAATTTTTACTGGCCTGTCAGTGAAACACTTATACTGTTAGTTAGGTCTTCATGCACGACGGAGAACCCAAGGCGTTATCAACGCAACCAAAAAACTCATAAATCATATTTCCAAAAAGTGGTTAAAAATACTATATCACAAAAAAGTAATAAATCACGGAGTTATGAAAAAATATGTAAATAAACAATGTGATTTACGCATATCCCTCACTGCACAATTCCTAAATGAGAAACGCTGCCTCCGAGATTTCAATTCGACTTCCGCTTTTTTTATTTTTGAATTTCACAGTTTTATTTTAGTGAAAAATCAAAGTACTTAAACATTCTTTCAAAGTTTAAACGTTTGGTTTAATAACTCTATAACGTAAATATGTAGAACGGTAAAGAGAAAACTGGCGGCAAAGCTTGTAAATCAATTCAATAAAGATGGCGCAAAGTTTAAATTCCAGGAATTTTAAAGGCACGCAGGTAAAATGCCTTTGTGATAAAGCAGTGGTTTCCAACCGACGGTGCGGTCAGGTATTCATTCAAATACAAAAAGATAACTAAATTTTACCTCAGGAACAATTTCCAAGTTTTTGTGCAATAAATGAAGAATTAAAAGCGAATGCGAACATATAATCAACTGATTGAAAATTCTCTAAACGAAGTTTATAGGTTTAATCATAAATAACTCCCGTTTTTATATTAGACGTTTTTCATTCATTCAGTCGGTTCTGTTTGTTACAATATTGTATCCGAAAATTGTCCCCAAAAAGATCGTATCTCAAAACCAATTTTGAACTCTCGGATTGTTATTTATCTCCATCTTAAACATTGCTTATTTTTTAGCTGTCAACAAATCATTTCAGGGCGATGAACAATTCAGTTAAAAAGAAACGGCTTATCGTAACGCGAAATACCCAAAACCGTTGAGTAACGGAAACCTCTCCCAAATAAGGGAAGTAAAAACTCGTCGTCATGGCAACCCGTAACGGTTATATTCAAACAACATTATCAGTTAAGCTGTTAAATGGCTCGACCTGATATGCATATAATTAAACGAATAATTATTTTATAAAATTATTAAAAAATTTTTAGTGGCCAAAGGAGATTTTAAGGAATTAAAATTCGGGAAATTTCAAAAGGACGACAAATATCTCAGAATAATTTTAAAGGCAAAAACTTTGTATTTAAATAAAATAAGATATTTAAATCATTTAAAATGATCTCTGCCTCAAAAAAATTTACAAACTTGTTCTACTCAGAACTGGTAATTGTATTACAATAAATATTTCACTCTGTCATCATACATTTAATACAATCTACAGAAAAAATAAAAATTTCATTTCTAATAAAGTGCAATGCACATTGCAGTTTCAATTATGCTAATAAATAAAAACAGAACTTTGACGACTTTTCCCGCCGCTCTTCCGTCCTTTCTATTGTCAACGCAGTGGTCCTCATCGAAGATCGCCTAATCCCTATTTTGCGCTCGTCGAAGCTTTGCTCTGCTGCTTCTTCTGACACTTGCTCTCGATCCTCTGCTCCAGCTTCTCCACCATCTCGTTCATCTCCTCCTGCAACGCACCTCAACCTCAAAATACTCATCGCACCAGAGAGAGCGCCAGTCAACGTACCTGAGTGTATATGTACATGAGTTTGCAATACTTGAGCTGGTGCCTCTTCTGCGTGAGGAGCTCTATGGCGTGGGGCAGGCAGTAGACGCCCTCCTCCTGGGAGTTCGTCACCAGGCTCACGTACAGGTTCGTCCTGCAGATCTCGCACTCGTAGTCGCCGTCCTCTTCCTGGGCCCACCGGCCCTTCTTCTTCTTCGTCGCGGAATCCTTCGGCGGCAGCCTCTCCGAGGACTTCAGCCCCAGGTTGGAGAGGGTCTTCCTCCCGTCCAGTTCCTTCTGCCTCACGTGCCACACCATCGGGAGGACCTGACCAAATCATCTCTGAGCCGTACGTTCTTTAAACAACATTCAAGGGACCCTAAATAATCCCATACCTGTTTGAGGAGTTCCACACTCGACCTGGAGTCTGTCGCTATGCTGAACAGGAGCTTCTCCAAGGAGAACATGCTTGGCTCGCAGCTCTCCTGAATATCCTTGAACACCTGCTCGGCCGTGGCCAGCCACGACGGCTGGGCGAAGTACACACTCTCCGACACGAGATAGCCCGTGCATATGCTCGAGGTGAACGCCCGAGGAAAGACTAGAATGAACTGTCCCGGCTCCTGCACGGTGTGGCACAGGGACACCCCGTGCTCCACCAGCAGCTCCGGGGGGATCATCGCCGTGTCCGAGGGCAGCCATATGGTTTTGTTCTTGATATACCGCGGGAGCAGCTTGGCGAGGGCCTCCTTGAACACCGCGCTGTTGTCGTCCGATATCCCGTACCAGATCTTGGCCGCCCCCGTGTGGAGGTACTCTATCCAGGGCAGGCCGTGCGGGTCCCTGTACCAGCAGAACGCCGTGAAGACCATCCCCACGTGCAGCGTCGGCACCGTCACCCCCATCACCGGGCCGAGGTACCTCAGCACGGAGCCGTTATTGTTGGTGAGCACCTTGAGGTTCCACGGATGCTTCGAGAAGGAGTTGTTCTTCGCGATGGGGAACCCGTAGCCCCATCCGCTGGAGTCTATCGACCCCGAATGAACGCACACGTGGTTGTTCCTCTCGCTCACGTGTCTCCAGAATTCGGACTCCACTTCCTGCGGGGTGGGCTCCGTGTTGCGGAACCACATGGACATGGAGTTCCTCGCGATGCGGTAGAACTGGTTCAGCGCCATGTTTCTTCCCTTGACGACGCACTCCTCGCACTCTTCGATGTAGTTCTCCTCGCTGTCGTCGTCCTCCTGCGAGTCCTGGGACTCCACCGGGAGCTTCTGTCGCTCCGCCCAGTCGTTTTCGACCTCCTCGAAGAGCTTCTGTCGCTCGTCGGGGGAGAGGGTGTCGTACGGGAGGAGGTATTTACAGTATATGTCGTCCAGCTTGGTCACTCTGTCCTGCGCTGCCTTGGGGATCTTCATCATGTCGGCGACCTGGTGCCACTTCTCCTTCTCCATGACCTTCATGAGGCCGCCGCAGTTCTGAACGCTCTGGTACAGCCTCGGGAGGTCGACCTCGATCCCGCCTATCCACGGTGGCTGTTTCAGGGAAATGCTCTGCGTAGCGAGGTACTTCTTTATTGCCATCATCTCCTTTATGTTGGGGCCCCACCGGTGGAACATTCTGTGCACGTACTGATTGTAAGCGGTGAATCGCATGTCGTCGCTCACTTTGCAGTCGGGTTTGAAGTTGCTGGGGGGAACTATCCGGCACAGGCCGAACTTCTCCGCCGCCGGTCGGATGCGATCGAAGAACTCGAACGGGTCCTGGAACTCTTTCTCGGTCGGGTGGAACGTGGGGGCCTCGACCAGCTTGGATGGGGTGCCTGCGGGCGGCAGCCAAGTGCTGTTGCTGGGGTTTATCACAGGTTCTGAACTCTTCTGCTTGGCCGGTCGCTTGCCTTTCGACGAGGACGGCGACTGCTCCTCGGCCAGCTCTCTTTCTTTCGTTTTCTCTTTGCTTTTGACCGGTTTCGCGGGAGGAGAGCTCTTCCCCGGTGCGGAGGCTTCTGCGGAGGGGGGAGCCTCCTCGGGGATGTCTTTCGCGACGGGGATCACCGGTTTGGCACTCTCGGATTTGTCCGCCTCGTCGGGAGGCTTCCTGGTGGTCGGCTGCACCGTCCCGATGGGAGGATTACTGTACTTCTGGTCGAACATCCGCTTCGGCTGCGGCATGACCACGGCCTTCATGCTGGGACTGTCCGGGGGCTTGGTGACCAACTTGGCCTTCATTATGACCCTCTGGTTGGGCCCCATCGGTCCTTCCGTGCCCAGCTTCAGCGCCACTCCTTGAATCAGTTGCTGATCGGAGGAAACGGAAGCGCCTGCCGTGGTCGCCTGCTGCAGGGGGATGTAAAACATGGGGCTGTCGGAGTCCTCTTCGGGAACCTCCGTCTGCGTCGAGATTTCGATGCTCTTTCCGTCCTGAAGTTCAGGCACGGGCTCCACTTCAGCCACGGTTTCCGTGTCTAAATTCACCTGAACGGCAATGGATGCGCTTTGGAATGCAGCTTTCGACCCCTTCTCGGGGGTGGGTTTTTGCGGGATGGACGCCAAAGGGGTTTCGTCTTCCACCTTCGACCCCTCGTCGTCCGATCTGGTGCTCGACATCTTGCTTTCCTTCGTCTTGCTCCGGAAAGGGGCGTTCGTCCCGACAGACTGCTCCGGTTCCGGTTCGAACGCGTACACGCTGCTCTCGTTGCTCGGCGAGAACGGGTCCGGGCAGGGCTTTCCTGCTGCAGCTGCTGCCGCTGCTGCTTCTTTCCTCTCCCGCTCCTTCATCCTCTCCAAGAACGACAACTTGCGCTGCTGAAACGTCTTCTTGTCGCTGCTCTCTTTGCTCGAGGAGGGAGATACCACTATCGGCGCGACGCTCGCCGCCATTTTCGAGTTCTTCCCCTCCCCGATGAAAGCCCTCGTGAGCGACTCGAACGGTTTCGGGGTTTCTTCCGGTTCCTCCGTAGGGGACGACTTCTGCTGTTCGGTCTTTGGCACCGGTTTGTTTTTAAACCACCCCTTCTTGACGATACAGCTATTGCACTTGCAGTTCTTCAGGTGAGGAGCGTTGTCTGCCGCTTTCGACGCCTCCCTGCGTTCCTTATGCAGTTTTAACAGGTCCTGAACTGAGGTGAGAGTCTTCTTCGGCGTCGACTGCTGCTGCTGCTGCTGCTGTTGATCCGCTCTCCCCGCGTCCTGTTTCATCTCCGCCGCTAATAAATTCTTCTTGAGCAGTTTCTGACTCTCGAGGAGCTCCAACTGACCGAACTTTTGAAATTCCGAATGACTAGACAAACCCACTTTCGGCGGACTTGCAACGCCTTTCCCCAACATAAATCCCGACTCCTGCTTCTCAACCCCGGGTTTGTACTCTCCGCTCTCGCACCCCACTCGCGGCTTCTGCTCCAGGCTCTCGTTCAACCACTTCTCGATCCGGGAGTTCTCCTTCGGGGTGGTCGGCAGAGCCACCTCGCTGAGGAGGTCCAAGCCGTGAGTGCTGATCGGCTCTCTCGGGGAGGGGAACGTCGCCTTCACCTGATAGCTGCACGGCGTCTGCGCCTGGTAGGGAACCTTCGCGAAGGTCACCTTCACGTCGTTGGCATGGGAGGGGCCGCACTCGACCATTTTGTCCCTCTTCAACGAGTTCAGGATCATTTCGATCCGGTTGGGGACAGAGGCGGAGGTCGCCTCCGGGAGGAAAGCCGTCAGTTGGAGGGGCTGCCTCGTGTCGGGCGCTGTCGGGGCGCAGAGGAGGGGGCTCGGCTCCGTGGGGGTGACGACGGGGGGCTCGGGTTCCGCCTTGGCGGGCTTTGGTGCTGCGGGAATGCTCTTGAGGGGGGTCAGACCGGGGAGTTCCTTCTGTGTCTTCCCGGGACTCTTGACTGGTGTCTCTTTCGCGGGGGTTTCCTCGACGTGGGCTTTCTTCTTGAGCGGCTCTTCGTCCGACTCCGAGAAATTGTCCTCTTCTTTTTTCTCCTCGGAGTTTTCACCTGGGGTTTTGTTATCTTTGGCGTCTGGACTAGACTTTTTGCTGAAGTCGACGATGGGGAGATCGTCTTCGTCGTCGCTCGTTTCGTAGAAGCTGAACGAGTCGGAATCCGTCTCTATCCAGCGCTTCTCTCCGGTGGAACACTGACGAACGGGGCGTGTTCGTTTCCGGTTTCCCGGTTCCTCTTCTTCTTCCTCTTTTCCCGATCTTCGCAGATTCCTCCGCTTTTTCACGAATCCGTTTTTCTCTTCTTTGTCTTCCTTCTTTTCCCCTTTGTCATCCTCCTTTTTGCTTCCCTCTGTCTCCGCAACGGTCTCACCACTCCCGTCCTTAACAGCCTTCTCGCTTTTCTTCACATCTTTTCTCTCGCCCTCCGTCTTTTTGCCGACGCTCCCCCCGCTTTTTCTCCCTTCGCTTCCCTTTTCCTCATCTTCGTTCTGTTTTCCTTTGGTCACTCCCTTTTTGCCATCACTTTGGGATGCTCTTTTGTTATTGACCTCCTCCGCGGGCTTCTTCTCCATTTTCCCTTTCTTTCCTTCCGGCTTTTTATCTTCCATCTTTGTCTTTTCGGTTTTGATTTTGCTAGGAACTGCTTCTTCCGGCTTGTTTGGTTTCTTCTCCTTTGGTTTCTCGTTCGAAGAGCTGTCCTTTTTCGTGGAGGCTCTCGTTTTCGAGACCGAAGACACATCCAGAAAGTCTTCCTCGTCCGAAGTGAATCCGTCAATGTCGATCCACATTCTGTCCGCGTTCGAACACTTTCTCGTCGGCCGTTTGCTCACGCCAACTTCCTCTTGTCTTTCCGGCTTCTTTTCCGCCTTCTTTTCAGGTTTCTTCTCCCCCAGTTTGCTCTTCTTCGTCTCCGTTTCCTCTTCATTGTTCTTCATCGATTTCCTTCCTTTCTTTACTGTCGTTTCCACCTTTTCTTTACTTTCTTTTTTCTCTGTTTGTTTTTTATCGACCAATTTCCTCGTCATTTTGTTCTTTTCACCTTTCCCCGTCTTTCCCCCCGCGTCCGACGTTTTCCCCAAACTTTCCTGACTCGAACCTTTTTGTAACTTCTTCCCCACATCTTCGCACTGCACTGATTTGACTTTCTTGGGGAGCTTCGCTTTTTCGTCTTTGCTGCCCTTCAATTTCTTTCTCTCTTCCGATGACTTTATTTCCGCTTCTTTCTGCTGACTTTCCTTCATTCCCCTTTTCACTATTACTTTTCTTCCCGTCTTTTTCAACGTAGCTGCTATTTCGTGCTGCCTGCTGCGGGTCGAAGGTCGCACTTGCTCATCTTTCTGTTCTTCGACTGGTTTCGCTTTAACGAGTTCATCCTTCGCGGGTCCCTTGTTTGATCTTTTCGG
The DNA here is from genome assembly GCA_028293925.1 of Brueelia nebulosa. NCBI lineage: Eukaryota > Metazoa > Arthropoda > Insecta > Psocodea > Philopteridae > Brueelia > Brueelia nebulosa. The sequence continues at coordinate 166,528 of JAQIBA010000109.1, forward strand.
GGTCTGATTATCCTCCTTCGTGTTTTCCGGTGGCGCCTTTGAGTCCTTTTTTGGCCCCGGTTTTTTCCCGGCTTCGTTTTTCGTGTTCTTCGTCGCTTCGGGTTTCTTCGTTTGGTCGCACTTCTTGAGCGTTGTTTTCTTCGATTCTTTTACTTTTTCCTCTTGTTTTGCATCCAGTTTCTTCGGCGCGAGTGCTTTCGTTTTTATTTCCGTTTCGCGTTGCTCTGAAAAGAGAAAGTATTTTGTCAATTGACCCGCCCTGTGATATAAGAGGGTTGCTTTACAGCAGAAGATATACATTAAAACTGGTCCTTAGTTTTTTTAGTTAATATAAGATTAGCTGAAAGTAATGCATAACGACTAAAAGGAAGTTCAGGTCTGATAGCACCTAATATCAACACTCACCTGTTCTTCTGGCGTTCGGTAACTCTGGAAAGCTGTCCATGGATGACATGTCCTCGTCCCCGCTCTTCTCGGGGCTCACCAACTTCTTCGTGATCATCTCCATGTACAGAGCGGCTGCTTCCTTCGTCTTCCTCGTCGGCCTCAGCATGACCTTCGGCGGCGACACATCCGCCGCCACTTTCGACCTCGTCTTCACTGCGGCTTTCCACTCTACTGTCCTGGAGTCCGCTTTCCCCGCGCTTTTCCCTCCCGTCTTTGGTTTCCTCACGGTCAGCAACGGCTCGTTGTCATCGGACGAAAAGTCCGAGAACCCCTCCCCCTTCTTCGTCCTGTTCAATTTCGGCTTCGTTTCCGGAACTTCCGCTTTCTGCTTCCTGCCTTCTTTCTCTCCTTTCTTGACGACGGCCGATGGCTTCGTGTCCTGAGCTCTTCTGGCCGCGGCGACAGAACCCCCGCTTCTCAAGCCCGCCCTTAGGTACTTTGGTTTGACTCCTTTCCTCACGGATTTCTCCGCGGCCTTTTGTATCCTCTTCAGTCCGCTTCGAAGGGAGGACGCTGTATTTTTGCTTTCCTTCTCGAGATTCTTTTTGATGGCGGTTTTCGTTTCTTCAACAACCGCGGACGACCTCGTCCTCACCATGTTTTTGCCTTTCACTGAAACAAACACGAGAGAATGAAAGAGATATGAAAGATAAAATGAGAGAATTGAAGGGTAGTTACCCTTTTGAGCTAATCTAGTGACGTTGGTGGCTTTCTGCTTGGCCAGCCTCTGCTCTTGGTATTTCTTACGAAGAGCCTGAACGGCTGGAATTTGTGACTTTTTCCCATCTTCGCTTTTATCGCTTTTTTTAGTGATCTGTTTCTGCAACACATTAACAAAAAAATAAACATTCAATTCCAGCAACAAAACTTCAATATATTAAGTCGAAACCGTAACTTTCTTTAGCAACCAAATACATTTTACAGTCTGTAACTGTTATTATAAGGACAACAACTTTTACTCTACAGACAAAACTTCCTGCATATGTTTGCACACCACACTGTGAGCACTTCTGCAATGTCAAAACACCTACCCCCATTTGTTCAGAAGTGTATTTGTGGTTGGTTTTTTCTGTTGAAGCCGAAGACTGTTGTTCTGATCCAAAGGCATCTTTAAAAAAATCCAGTTTTGCAGGAAGAATGGATGTTCCTGAAAATAAAGAAAAAAATGTAATTTGTCTTATTGCAAAGCAAAACCTTAGCCAAAATCAAAGCAAATATTTTCTAGTTGATTGTTAACAAAGGGCATAACAAACAGTGTTAAAAGTGTAAACAAAACACTTTATTGGACTGTCATTTAATCCACTCAAATTAAAAATAATTTCACTTTTTGGATAAAAAAACAGCAAAAAAGGCACAAAACAAACAAAACCTAAATTAGGTTAAATTCCAAAATGTTTACTGTTTTTCATTGATGACCTTAAACAAATTTCCTAACTTGAGAGTCCACATTAAGAGCATCTGCCCCTTTCAGGTGACAAAAACACACTTTTTGATAATGAGATGGGAGTCACACTTACTTCTGAAGCACAAGAAAGTTAGAAAATCTTCTGTGTTTGGGCATTTCCCTGTCAGAATGGGCCCTGAAGAGGACACAGCTCCAGAAGGGCGAACCTTGTCTTTGATTGGAGTTATCACTGGGCTGCTGAAAGCGGCACCCTGAGCAAACTTTCTCTGGGCATGGACTTTTGCCTTCTTGGGGTTTTCAGATAATTGTTCTTGTGAATCATCCCTCTTCCTCTTTTTGCTTTCATTCTTGCTTGAAGTTGCCTTCATCTGCATCAAAAAATAAGAGAAACTGACTGTTAATTTTACCTTGGTGGTGACGATTGTTTTTTAATCGAAAACGAAGAGGTTTCGGCCGTTTTCCCAAACTAATTTATTCTTATAACATCACATGAGAGAAGATGTATTGAAACGAAGCAAACGCCGGAGAGCCAAGCTTCTGAGAAAATGTGAAAAGGAAATTTCAATAGCGAAGCACAGTTGCAAAACTTTTTCACAAAAGAAAAACCATCAAATAAAATTCAGCCGTACTTTTTTATACACTGCATCTCATTTTTCATTAAAAGCAACGAACTACACAATTAAAGTAGGTAATAAACAATGTGTCCTTAATCTGTGTCGTCCGAGACCTAATTTGCATTCACAGTGTTACGAGTAAAGTTCAATCACCTGCTTCACGAAAACGATAAATTTACCTTCAAAATGTAAATCGAAAATACTTCACTCTGTGAGGAGCTTAAGGCAATTTAATGCGTCAATATATTTCTCCTTTAGCATTATATTCCGCACTAGCTTTTGCTTTTCAGGCGTTGAAGCATATCGATTATTCACATCGCAAAACGACTCAAATAAATAACTAGACCAAACACTTCTATTGTGTAATGGTTCGCCATCTTTAAAAAGTAACTCATAAAGTGGACGAGTGCTAATGGAACATTCGCAAGTTCTAATTTGCCGCCATTTTGCATTCAGTTCCTAAAAAATAAAAAACAGACATAATTAAGTCCACAGGCTCACATGCTCCTTAAAATAATACTGAAAATCCATTAAAAAACGTCTTGGGAGAGCAATTACATCCAAAAAATTCATTGAGAAAGTGAATGTAAGATAACGGAGGCTGCGTTTTTTAAGGGAAATTTATGTTTCACTTCGAATATGGCGCCTAATTCGATATAATAAAGCGATTGCTTCCCAATTCTCTTTTTCAATCGGTTTGAGAAAAGAAATATCTGACTTGATGTGACATGAGTTCTCGCCGATGAGTTTTCAAGACAAGATGATGGAAATTAAGATTAAATTTAGCTTGCTTTTTTACTTTTGTAATCCTGCGTTAATGTTGTGTCCTTGGAAAGCGATTGAAATCAGAACATCTCAGAATAAAGAATAAAAGACTGAAACTGGGAGCATTATTTACAGAAGATCAGGGAAGAAAGGACCAAAGCAGTGATTCATCAACTCCATTACTTAACAGAGCCTGTTCGCTCTATAGTATAGTCAATTATTTATCTATCTGCTTATATTCTTTATTCATTTATCTAAATACTTTCACGTTGATTCGCGGATTTTATAAATAACTTCTACATTTATTTAACTATTCGAGAATCAATTTATATATGTTTGTAGTTATTTACGCTTAAAACTAAACGATGAGGGTTATTAAAATGTGGGGTTTTTATACGTTTTTAAAGTATTATGTTTGTTTAATTGTTTATCTGTAAACGTGAGCCTAATGTCATTATGGAATATGGGGATAAAATTTTATATCTTTTTATCTTAGACTAATCTATTTATCCGCTAAGATCGCGGGGTTTTTAATTTACCCGTCTTCACCAGCAAGATTCTCCTCCAGCACTGACAGTATTTGGGGGCTTCTATTCACGTGGAAATGGCGATGTCACTCAAATAGTCGAATAGTGATTGAATCACAAAGGAGTGTTTAACCGACTGCGGCACTCCATTTTCTTTATATTATATTCAGATTTCATTTAATCGCACTACGGGTCCACTATCATTAAAATCCGTAGTCAAAAAATAAGAAGTTAGGCATCCCCTACGTCAGGACAAAAAATAAAGAGCCAAGTGCATCCAGAAACTGTTTTTTTAATCAATGAACACTCTTTAGTAGATAAACTTCCTCTTTTTGGGCATAAAATTCCACCAGCAGACCCCAGCAGACCTTCGACCTACCTTCGACAGCAGACAACGAACGGAATTCTTGTCGAAAAAGAGGTTTTAAGGGAAGCAAACCTTCCTTTTACACAAGACAATCGGTAAACAAAATAAGGTTTAGGTATAAAGCATCAAACTATTAGGTCAACTCATAATTAACTTCCTCTCGTTTATTTATTTACTTCTGTTGTCACGATATCGTCCTTAAAAGGTTTCCGTCAAAGTAGGTTCGTCTTTTAAGGTCTTGTCTCCAAAACGGAATTTTACCATTTGATTTCAGGTATGATTGTCCTTCTCTTCAGGTGTCGCCTGAGAATCACATTACGAACATGTACCTTTCGGAGTTTATATATATAAAAAACCGTTGAAAAATCATTACTGCGAAGCTTGTGGTTGTGGTAGTTTCTAAGCTTCCAAAGGCGGTGGTCATCAAAAGATGAGCGGAAGACTCGCTGATATTGCGAGAACAAAATCGGTTGCCATGGTAACACGTAACGGTTAGATTCAAAATAGCCGATTCAACTCAATATTATTTTAAAGATTTTCAGCTTTCTACTCAAACGATTCACAACAAATTACTGAATAAAAATATAGAGCTGAATTATTATTAGTTTCTGATTTTTAAAGAGAATTTTAAAAAAAATTGCACGTTTTATTCGAAACTTTCTTTGACTTACTTAAACGTACTTAAATGACTTTCTTTTTGTTGTATATAATATTTATCACCTTTCATTAATTTAATCGTCATACAGTTATTGAGTTACAATGGCTGTAATACTAATGATGTGATTTTCTGATAGATTCTATCAAATACACGCATCTTCCATTGCTTTCTTGCGTGAATTAGCCGGTTTTTGCTCGGAGAGGAAAGGAAAAGGTATGTCTTTACTCCCGCGAAAAGTCAAAGGAAGAGGAAAGCAGAGAAAGAATGGCGAGACTTCGCAACCGACAGTGGCGCGCAATCGCCGCTCGCGTGCGCGTTTCTCCGGTTCCGAAATCCCGTCTGGTGATTAATAAAATTAATATGTATACCTCTAATTGAGATTTACAAATAATATTAGACTAAATTAATAATTAATTAGCTATTAACTTTAAACTGACATGTTTTTTCCTGTCTCAAAAGTGTGCTGTTCCTTTTCTCATATTCACTTTGCCCGCGGTTTTCGTAACAAAACTCCTGGACAAGTCTCCTCCGAATGACCGTCTTGATAATAATTATGATAATAATCAGCATTTACTGAACTTGTTCGCATTAGCAACAGGCACTGGCTCCCTGTTACCCCTCGGACTCCTCCTCTTGGTCCCCGGCCTTGTCCTTCTCCTCTTCCTCCTCATCCTCCTCCTCCTCCTCCTCGCCCTTCCCCTCCTCCTCTTCCTCCTGCGGCTCCTCCTCCTCCTCCTCGTTCCCGCTGTTCGCTTTCGACCGGCTCGTCGACTCCCTCTCGAACTCCTCGCTCTCCCCCTCGGAATGGTCTGGCTCGGACTCCACCTGCCGAATCTCGAGGCTCTTGCGCCTTCTCAGTCGCTCCTTCACCGCCGACAACGACTCCACCCCGCCGTTCTCCCCGCCCCCGGACGACTTCAGGGGAGAGTCTTCCAGGTCGATCACCTGCACGGAGTCGTTCTGGGACTTGCTCTGCGGCTGTTGCGACTGTTGAACTCTCGGCTGGAAGGAAATCGCACCGGTGTTTCATCCCGCGCCGCGTGGAAGGGCGTTTATCATGTCACGTACCTGTATGCTGACTCTGGAGGTTCCAGGCACTGGTCTGTTGGAGGTTGAACTCGGTTTGTTGGCCCTCTGGGGTATGATGGTGATCTCATCACTTATTTTGAAAGGCTTTACTTGGGCCGGGGTGTCGTTGCGGTTACCCTGAAGAGAGACCAAATGGTGATGGATGTGAGGGAGGTGAGGGAGGTGAGGGAGGTGACAAGGTATTAATGCAAGAGGGCGAGTGAGAACTCACCGAGGATGTGGACGCTGAGCTCGACTGGCCGTTTCTTCTGTCCATGACGCGTTTGGCAACGACACTGTGGGCCGAGTACACGTGATTCTCGAACTGCTTGTACATTCCGAAGGTGGCCGTGCACACCGTGCATTTGTATGATAAATGCGCAGGCTTCAAAGTCATGTTGTGATCCCTAGCCACGTGGTTAAGTAGCTTCCACTGGTACGCCTGCGGAAAGAGGAGAGGTTACTGCGGTTACAACGGCCGTTGTTAGTTGGGGTTTCTTCGGGGCTTCTTCGGGGCCACCCTTACCCGTCCGCAGACTGGACACCGCCCTCCGTCCTTCCCCTCGTTCGCGGATTCCTGCATGCTGGACGTGACCAACCCGTGAGATCCTAACAGGTGACGCTCCAAGCCCTGGTCCGTGAAGAACCTGAATTGACACTTCTGACAGTTCAGCGGAGGTCTGTTGCATATCATTTTCGGATGAATTTTGACTTTGTGAATCCACTGCATGTGGTTCCTCAACTGTTCCAAATGCTGAAAGGAGAAAGGGAGAGGGTGAGTCGGAGTCGGAGTCGGACTCGGGGGCGAATCCTCTTCGAACCCGGGGCACTCACTTTCACGTAGCCATCACAGATTTCGCAAATCACGAAGGTGGTGTTGGACCCTCCCGCGGCTCCCGGCTGCTGTCTCGGAGCGGTCACACCCGAAGAAGTCGAAGGTTGACTATTTGGAGTTTGCCTAGGTAGAGGTGTAATCGAAATACTTGGTTGGTTGAGAAGCTTCACAGCTGCCGGATTCTTCTGCTGGAACAAACGTCACGCATAAGAGAGAGAGAGAGAGACAAAAGGAGAGTGCAATGAACTGCCGCTCTTTTGGAATCTTCGCAATTTCTCAAAATATTGAAGGAATTTAAGATATGAAACTCAGGAGTTATTGAAACGGGCAAAAGCAGCAAGATTGGAAGCAAAATTATGATTCTAGGAGAACAATCGAGAAAATAAAAGAAGAGAATGAGAAAAAAGATAGAGAGAGATTAAGAACGAAAAGAGAACGGAAGACGTCTAAATAGATAAATAAAAAGAACAAAGAGAGAGAAAGATGTGGGGAAAAGAATAGAAAGCGAAAGAAATAAAAGAAATGAGCAGAGAAAGAGACAGAAGTTTACCAAATGACAGGGAAAGAATCCAAATGAGAATAAAAAATGCAATTCTCTTTTTTTCCCCATTTCATTTCTACCTTTTCCTTCTTTTTTATTTATTTGTTTTTTAGACATTTTGTAATAATTGATTGTCGAACCTGAAATAATTGATTGCCAGTTAACTGGTACGACGTAGGTACTAGGACTTGTTGAGATCCAGAATTGGCGCCCGGTCTGTAGACCATGTTCGCCCTCTGAGGAAGATTCGGGATCGGTCTTTTGTCCAGCATGAGCTTGGCGTTGGAGCCCGGGGCCATCGCGGGGAAGTTGGGGCGCCCTCGGGCCCGGAGCAGGGCATTCTGTTGGTTGTTCAGCGGCGACACCATCTTTGGAAGCAGAGTTTGTTGCAGGTTCTTTGACGCTAAAGCCTGCCAAAAGAAAAACATTCCTGCATTGATTCCCCTTTTTACATTTTTTTTACATTGTGTTTCTTATATTTTTCGTTTACAGTATACAATAAAAGAAATACTATTAAATAATAAATAGCATCAAATAAAAAAAATAATAAATATATGTACATTAAAATAAACAATAAATAGTTAAAATAATGTGTTTAATTTAAAGTTTAAAGAGTATAAATCAGACAGGCGAAAACAAAAAATAATTTAATAATAAAAACAACTGATTAAAATTTATAAATATATTAATATATAGTAAAAATAAAAAAATAAATAATAAAAAACAAAGAAGCGAAAGCAATAAAAGCTTTATCTTCAGTAAGACATATAAATTTCCTTTTAAGAGGTTTAGTATCAATAAAAGAATTCACATCTGCAATGGCCAATTTTACGATAATTTCCCACGGTTTTAAATTAATTAAAATAAAGAAGAAAGATCAAATAAAATAAAAATTCAAGACTAAGAGAGTGCCCCTTGCGCAGCCAACCCCCAAGCTGTGCATAAAGAGAAATATTTACATTCATTGGCATCGGCGGTTTCCTCGTCATCCTGGGGATCTTGGCGGGGGGCTCCCAGTCCATCGGGGGCTCGAGGTTCTTCTCCGGCCTGAACTTCTTCTGGCACGTGAGCAGGTGCCTGGTGAGCTTCCCCTTCTGGTTGTCCTCGAAGGGGCACTGGGGGCACTGGTGGAAGGCCGGGGCCCTCTCGAGCCGTCCCCGGATGTTGTGCTCGGCCTCCATGTGGAACAGGATGTCGTGGGGCCCCCTCACCTCGAGCGGACAGAAGTTGCACCTGTACACGTAGTTCCTCATGTGGGGCGTCTCCAAGTGGTGCGCCATTATCAGTTTTGACTCCGTCTTAAAGCTGCAGTAATCGCATTTGTTCTGCTCCATCGTGTACGGCTCGTTGTTCTCTTTGCTCATCTGCAGGTTCTTCTTCAGGGAATTGATCGCTGCTTGAGTATCGTCGTTCCCCTTGCCCAGTTTCTGCTTCTTCTTGTGCTGCTTGAGCAGATCCGTTTGGACGAACTGCTGAACGAGGTTCATCCCGATCTGCATGAAGAACTTGCCGAGGGGGTTGTCGAAGTAGGAGCCGCCGATGGCCGGCTTCTTCTTCTCCTCCTCTTCGTCCGAATCCTCCTCGTCGGAGGAAGACAGCTTCCCGTCTTTCTTGTTCTCCTTCCCCTTGCTCACTTTGGTGATCGTCACTTCCTTCACCGTCACGGCCCCGTCTTCCTTCTTCTTTATTTCGCTCGCTTTTATGCTGTCCTCTATACTAATGCAACCAGTCGCTTTCTTCTCCTCTTTCCCTCTTTCGTTCCCCTCCTCTGTCTTTTCTTTCTCCTTCTCCTCTTTGTGCTCCGAGGAACTCTCCTCGGGTTTCTTCTCCTCTGACCGCTTCTCACCCGTCTCCTCCTCCGACTTTTCCTTCCCCTCCTCCGTCTTTTCCGAGTCTTTTTTCTCTTCTTCAACTTTCCTCAACGCCGCCATCTCTTCTTCCTGAATTTTAATTTGTTTCAACATTTTCCTAACGTATTTTTTAAATTTCTTAACCGGAGGCTTTTCGTACACGTATGGAACTATGAAGGAGGGCGCTTCGACCACGTACATGTCGTCCGTCAACATGGGCAGGATCGGCGGAGGCGGTCTTTGTACAGATTTAGGCGGATACAGTCCCTGGGCGGGGAGGGCGGCCGGCAGGTTGGAGTACCCCTTCGCGTGGTGAGACTGCTGAGGCACAGAGGTCTGCCCGCCCCCCGCGGAGGAGATATGGCTCGGCTGGGGCGTGACCGTCACTGAGGGGAGCTGGATTTGTGATGGGGTGGACTGGGCCACGGGCACCGCCCCTCGACCAGACAGTATAGAATTCGTATCGATTATAACTAGGGTTGGTTCCTTCTTGTTGGCGTTCGTGTTCCGGGCGGCAATGTCGGCCAGACGCTTCGTGTCCTTGACGACGATGGTCGTGTTCCCGATCTTCCTGGGGATCTTCCTGATGTCGGTGATCGCGTCGGCGAGGGGGTCCTGGGGGGTGATCTCCTCGATGTCGTCTGACTCGTTCCCGGGGTCCTCCTCGCTGCTGTTCGCCTCTTCCTGCCCGAATCTCACTGGTTTCTGAACAGTTCTCGAACTCCTCCTCGGCGCGATGGTCACCTGAGGATCCTTTATTTTCTTTGGTGTTATTTCACTATTATTACTACTACCTAATGATCCCTCTTTAGTTTGCCCGCCTTCTTTCTTAGCGTCCTCACTCCTCTCACCGTTTTCGTTCCCCTTGTCCCCCCCTCTCGGCTTTGAGTCCTCCGACTGCTCACTGTCGGATTCCACTAAGTCTTTGGATTTGTTGCTCAATCCCTCGTCGCCCCTGTTCACGTCGCTCTCCTCCTCGTCCTCGTCCTCCTCCTCCTCCGTCTCCTCCTGCCCCTCCACGTCCGACCCCCGCTTGCTGCCCTCCTCCTCCTTCGAGTGCTCCAGGTTCCCCTCCTGAGAATTGACTGAGTCCCCGTCCACGTCCATCGGCTCGTGGAAGTCCTGATGGCTATTGGAATTTTCACTATGCTTTAATTTACTATTTGAACTATCTACATCCTGCGAGTCCTCCCCCTCGCCGCTGGGGTCACCCTCCGAGTCGCTGCTGTGCTCGCCCCCGTTGTTCATCTTGCTGCTCCCGTCGCTCGAGCCGTCCCCCGACAGGGAGTCCTTCGGCTCCTTCTTGTAGTCGCTGTCTCGCGAGTCAGCATCCACGTCCATCGCGGTCATCGATCCGTTCATGTCACCGTTCAGTTTGAGTTTACCTCTGGAAAAGTCTTTGAGGGCCTCGTTCGAATTTGAACCCTCCGTAGCGAGTGTTTCCATGCTTGTCTGCGTCACGGATACACACCTGTCAACAGAAAACAACCCTTTTACTCTTTCTATCATTTAAATAGATGATATAATAACTTTATACCAAAATGTCAGACTCGGATTCTACAGCCATTTGATTCAGTTACACTGAAAATGTAATTAATTATTTAGATTCGATTATCAGTATAATAATTGCAACAGAAAAACTACCAAGAGGGGAGGCGAAACTGGGTTTGTCCTAGCTTTCGAAAGATGAGATGGGGGGGAACGAAATTGTGTTTCTATTATGTGGGGTACCAATAAATCTGGCTGTGAAAGCAGCTTCCCTTCAGAGTGGCAGTGCGATGGTAGCTGGCAGGTTGCATGCGAGCAACTGGCTCTTGGCCAGGGCGATTTTTACGACTGCCAAAGTAGGTCAGAAGGTATCATAACAGGAAAAAGTACGGGGAGTTATGAATTCCGCGGTTGATTTAACAATGCCATCAGAAAGATTGGCGCCTCCGAATGAGAATTTTATTCATTGGAAGATTTAAAAATTGAATTGATTTGAAGGAATTGATCAGAAGGAAAATTTGAATTTCTTTCAATGAGTAAGGGCTATGAATGATTTTAAATGTTAAAATAATTATTGTTTTTGATATTATTCATATGAGTTTTCATAAAACCTAACTCAACAATTTCTGCCACCCAATTGGAAACATTTAGGCCATGAAAATTTTGCAGTTTTTATAATTTTTTTTAGTTAATTCACATGTGTTATTTTTAATAATGAATCCTTGAAAAAATTTAATTAAATTCAGTAGTAATTAAAAAAAATAAATTTCTCATTCTCCAAAATGGGAACATTGATAACTTCTGATAAATTTGATAAAATCTATGATAACTTTTGAGCAAAAAAAATAATGAAAATAAATGCATATGTGTTTATTCGATTTTGGGTGAACCTAATCAATTGCAAGTGCAGAGTAGAAACCATTTTAGAAAAACTGTATTTTACTTTATTAACTGAGAAGAAAACTGAGAGGCCATCTTTTCAACATAACCTCAAAAATGGTTTAATTCAAAGTCATTTCAGTATGCATTATTGAGTGCAATGAGTTTTCTCATGTATTTGCTTTGTATTTGCAAATATATTTCTCATATATAGCATCACAATGTTTTAGGTTAGTGCAAAGGAATTTGTTTGGTTTCTTGTAAAGATGAATTTACTAATAATCTCACAAACGATTCAACATTTTGCCACTTAAAAGGCTGAACAGTGCCTTTAATAAAGAAAAACTGTCATTTGGTAAGGCTTTTTCCAAAAAAAAGGAAACAATCAAAACAACAAACAATTCAGTGTGCCTCTAAACATCACAAAAGGTGTTTAGTATAAGGAGAGTTGGTTTTCACCTCAGATCAAGTTTGTATAATAAGTTCAAAATAAAAGGAATCACAAAAACTGATATAAATCACTTAAAAGTTTAAATTTTGATGAAGAATTGAAAATTTAGGATGAAAATTTGCAAATGAATCATTTTTTTATCACTGACAGATGAAAATCCCTATTGCAAATTACCACTGATGATCACCACAATCAAATGAGTGCACATTTGGTCTAAAAATGATGATCCACTCAACTGCCATTTCTGAAAACTCAGAATTTGAGTCATTTCACAAATCAATTGTTCTCGAAACCACTCAGGACATTTGGCAAAACCACCAGACTGGACAATTTCTCATGTTTTTCAGCTTTTCAGGGAGAATTGTCAGCCATTTCATGATTGTCAGCCATGCTGGTGTGGGTTGCCTGCCTGGGACGCTTCAACATGGGAAAATGTGAGTGTGGCATAAACTGATGCATTCCACACTCACACAGAGTTGCTTTGGTGAAAAAGAGCACAAAATTTTGCACAACAAATAACAATAGGCTGCAAATGTGACCAATTGAATTCCTAAAGAACGCAGCCTGTAACAGTAAAGAAAAAATGTTTTAACAGCCTAGGCTCAATTCTACTCAATTAGATGGTGAAATTTAACAACCGAATTTAATGAAGAACTTCATTTATATTTGTTTATTTTTATTAATTCAACATCTTTCCATTTAACACAACTGCAAGGTTATATATTTTACAATAATAATTCCCTCAATTGCTGCTACTTTTCTTTTTCCACTTGAGTCATCAACCTAGAGTATCCATTTTCACACTGAATCCAATGGCTGAGAGAAAATTCCGCAAAAACGGTTTCCCCCCATTGGGGAGAGTGTTCAGGGGAGGACAGGTAATCCGAGGAAACATACCCAAAATCGAAATAATACGTGTAATAGTAAAAAAGAAAAAATTAAGTTCAATGTTTTCTGTCATGAATGCACTGTTCGAAGAGGTGTAAGAAGACTTGCCCTCACCGTAAGCTAACCACGGGCCCTCGCGGCCTAGTCGCACTCGCACTCAAAATAGAAACTGGGTTTATAAAATGGCGGATAAAGCGTCAAAGTTCACCGTGAAAAAAATAATAAATACAATTCGGATGGTCGTGAAACCCCCGGACGTGGGCCCCATCAAACCGGCAACTGCACAGCCTTCGTCTCCGCCGTTTTCCTCCCCTTCCCACAGGATCTGACACTGCTACTCGCTTCCTGTAAACATCAAATCCTTCCCAAGGAACTTCACATTCGAGTAGCGTCACACCTGCACAATAACTCCCGTTCCCGCGATTTGTCCGGCCGATTCACTCCCATTCCGGGACGGTCCCCCGCGTCGCCGACGGCCCCCCGTCCCCGGATGTCCCGACGAGTCGTCCCCACCAAAATCCACACCGAATCCGCCAAAAACCTCACGTGAAATCGCTCCGACTCCCCGAGTCGACTCTTCAGGGACAGAGAAACGAAAACTGGAATGGTTCTGATATTGGTCGCTACACCACTGCAGCAGCACTGATCAAAAGTACACTCGCCTGCCCGTCCGCACCCCGTCTCTGGGCGAACCAAAGTTCTCGAAGTACAGTGTACGCCGCAAGTCGAGCCCAACTGGTACAACCGCGAGTCTCCGCACCGGCGGGCCCTCCGCTATCACGGGCCAATGTACTTCCCACACTGGAAGGCAAACCATCCCAGAGGCGACTATACATTTTTCGATAGCCTATTCTGTTTTTCAGACGAGCCTAAATAAAAATCACCCTTGGCTAATTTTTGGCTTGGGATTTTTTGCGGGGGGAGCGGCGGGGCGTCGTCCCGGGTGGGGGCGCCGGGGAAGGGGCGGGCAGGCGGGGGCCCGAAGAAAAAAGCTTCGTAAATAATTAACGGTCGAAGTGGCGGGAATCCAAGCGGAAAATATTGGAAATTATCCGGGAAGGAATGGGGACAAATGGTCCAGCGAAATCAGAGAACGAAGAGAGGTAAAAAAAAAACACCACCGAGGAAACACAGCAAAAAGTCACAAGACGTGGCTAGTTAGCCTCTGTGTGGTGAAAAATAAACGACCTTGCAGGTCCGAGGAAAAAAAAATTAGAAGACAAACACTGAAAATATTTGAGGAACGAAAATTACAAAACGAATGAAGTGGCAATCACATCAAACCGTTTCGCATCTCAAACTATAAATAATTAATAATTCAATGGGGGGAAAATTAAGTAAATGCCCCTCATTGTTAAGATGAAGCCAATATTTTTCCGGTGGAGCACCGCGACTTTTCCGGAAAAATAAATGATCCCCCCGGCGCCCCAATCGACCTGACGGTCCTTGAGGACTTTTCAGGCATAATAAAAAGAAAGCCCGGATAATGTAGGGAAAAATTCTCGGATATCCGATTTCATTCAATTTCCCAACGGAGAACGTGACGAGAAAATTCCACGTTAAATTAATAATCCCCTTAATTATCGCCGCTAATTAAATCGTCCCCTGAATTTATGTTTATTAAATTTTACATTTCGTTAATTTGTCACCTGGTTGGAAGGGGGAAGGGAAAAATCTGAAAAAGTCCGAGAGGAAATCGCTCCAAAAACGACCCCGTCACGATCCCATCCTCCCAACAAATTCAGCCAGCCCGACATCCGAACACTCATGTGACGCCTCACTCTCCCCCGATGTCGCATTTCCACAAAACCGCCCCCGCCCCGCCCCGCCCCGCTGCCACTCGCCCTGCCACCGCCCAGGGGAAAACGAGCCCAAAGGGAAGCGAGTGGGGTGCCACATTGACGAACCCTACATCAAGCTCGAATCGACATGACAGGGGTCACGTGGTCCGACGAAAATGATGACGTCAATGGCTGCCAGTAGCCCAAACATGAAAATGCTGGATGCTCGAGTGAAGGTTACGAGCGTCGAGGCGGGAGGCGACTGCGCCGACGTAAGATAGACATGGGTGCCACCGGAAAGTCCGACTCAGCAGTCACGTGGTCCGCCCCGGCCAATCGGGGCGCGCGGAAAAGGAAGCCTTCCGTTGGTCCCAAACTCAAATCACCAAACGGTATTTTGCCAAGTGGAGCGTCCGCGGGCTGCGTTCAAGAAGAAAGGGGGCGGAAGGCGGCCCGGGGAGCCCCGAAGGGGTTTGCATTGGGGACGGGATGGGAAGGCGGTGAAAATGACGGTTCCATCCGACGGGAGGAAGAGCAATGAAAGCACTTGAACAACAGCTGACGGTGCCCTGACCTAAGGGTGTCTATTGATCAAGGCCGGTTGGGCAGAAGGTCAACACCCTCCGCGGGGAGATTTCTAAATTTCGGGCAGACTGACACGTGAAATCGATTGGGGTGGGGGCGGCGCCCCGAAGAAACACGGGCATTTAATTAAGGGAAAACGGCCCCCGATGGCGAGAGAGAAAATCCGCGATAGTTGCTGAGCACGAGGGACCCGTCCGCCATCTTCGTTTTTTTCCTACTTGGAAACAAGCATTTTTTTGCTTCGCCGCTGACTCAGCCCGACAAGATGTCGTCGGCCTCACCGGGACTGTTCGAGTGCGATCCCGTCGGGAGGGGGGAGCGCTTCCCTCTCCGGGACATCGACAAAGGGTACAGAATCCGAGAAAGAAGCAACCGATGGATGATGGAGGGCGAAGAGACGGAGAAAAAAAGAAAAGAAAGAGGCAATGACCTTGCACTGGAGTACACCGGAGTTAGTGGAACACCGAAACCGAGTGCAAAACAAGCTAAACATATTTTATCCATGAATTATGGCGTTTACCATTCATTTCGCATTCTTCCAGTTCTCTTCTTTTTTTGCTTTTTAATTACCTCTAATTTCGGCCTCCGTCTCTTATTAAAATTTGGACAGGAACGGGGAGCGAGGGGGCGGGGACAACAATTTAAGTAAAGTCCCGTAACAACGAAAGCTGAGTCAGAGTTGGCGGACCTAGAAGGCTGTGAGCTCCAGAGGGCGAGAGAGATACCACGTTGTCATCGGTCATGAGTTACAATTGGGTCAGTGAAACGGAGCCGCGTCGAGGTGTTGTTTAGGCGAGCATCGAGCGATCGTCAGAAGGGCAGGAAAGGAGAAGGAAAGAGAAGGAAAGAGGAGGGAAGGAGTCCCGATGGCGAGGAAGACAGGGTGGTTGAATCCCCTCCAAGGCAGAGAAATAGGGGCGGGAATTCGGATGAAGCAAAATGTGGGCCCGTCGTCGGGACGAAGGGAGAAAATGGACATTTTGGATTGGGTCTCGGGACAATTTGGTTTTTCTCGGGACATTCAAACAGGTGTGCAGAGAGGAGTGCAATGCTTCTTGTGAGGCCGAGCGCATCCGCCATAAATAATAAAGCAATCCTTGCCGACTTTTCTAGCGGTTCCCGACGCGTTTATATTAATTATATTTTTAATTGCTTCGTTTGAATTATTCCTCGAAAACGGTAAATTTCGAACCCCGGCGAACTCGCCATTCCATTTATTTTCGTTTGCTTTGCATCATCGCTTACGCAATTTCGCATTTCTATGCATTGTCATTTTTCTAACGTGTCAGAAATGGAGGATTTTAGATTAGCCGGTCATCGGGGTAACTCAACAAGATTCTGATGAAGAAAGAGGGGTGTAAAGGTGCTGCGTTGGTCAAGAGTCTGATAAACTGTACAAAAACCGCTTTTTCCGGAGAAAAATCAAAAAAGACCGCAAAAAGGACACATTTTTTGGAAAAATTGTACAAAAATAAACACTTTGTAAATTATTATTAGTAGCTTATCTTGAATTTTTGTAAATTTTTAAAGTTTATTTCAAACACTTTTATTTACGTATTGCATCACAGTAGGGGAAAACTTACAGTAACATATAAAAAATTAGATAAATTAGATAAAGGAATAAAGGACAATAAAAAAG